>JAMAKT010000175.1:0-19897 GCA_023628415.1 Hypoxylon sp. PDH2405 | reverse complement strand
TTTAAAGATTTATTTATATTTATAAATTTAATATTTTCTTATAGCTTTTATATTATAATAATTTATAAATTTATATAATATAAAATTAATAATAAAATAAATAAAAGTAATAATTTACTTTTATTATATTTTAATATTATTTTGTAATAATTAGTTAATATAAGAAAACTTTAAAGGTATAATTTATTAAATTATAATTATTAAATAATAGTATGTATATTATTATAATATGTATATATATTCGAAGATAAAATCTGTAAAAAATTAAGCGTTATATTAAGATAAATTAATAACATTTTCTTATATTTTCTTTTATTTATAAGGATATTTATAAGTAATTATAATCTTTTAAAATTTAATAAATATTTGGTAAAGGAATTTCTTAATAAAAATCTTACATATATTAATATATTATAATAATTATTATAATTCTTTATAAAAGTTATTTTATAAATAAGTTAATTTAAAATTAATATAGCTTTAAAAAAGTTTAATTATAAAGTAATTTATTAGCTTAATATTAAACTTATACGTTTAAATTATAATAAGCATATTACCTTTATTATTAATTATTTAAAAATATAGTTAAATCCTTTAAATTAGTTTATTATTTTTAATAAGAGTTCTTTTTTAATATAAGATAAAAAAACCTAACGTATTTCACAATTAACCCGCTATCCCAATTAGCCCGTTACTTTCAAAATATATGTGAATTCTAATATTTTAAAAATTCATAACTTTACGAAACCTTAATATTTTTAAATGCAATTTTAAATATAATTAGATTAAGTTAAACTTAACTATATAAAAATTATAAAGAATTTACCCGAGGTTTCCCCATGGAGAAATAGAAAAGTGGAGACCGAAAATACGTTTTTTCTTAATAACATAATAAATAAATTTATATCAAATTTGAAAAAAATATTACTAGTTAATACTTAGCATAAGATATTTATATTTAAAATTATAGATTTATAGCTTTTATTTTCGTTGAGATGCACGAGAAAAAAGATTTTTTCTCCACTTTTTCTTTAACCCTTAATAACTTTACCGGAAAAGGTCCGGCTTTTTTATAACTTTTTATTAAATTATATTAAACTATAATTAATATGTCTCTTTAATTATATTTAAATTGATTAAGATTTCGTAAAGTTATGGATTTTTAAAATATTAAAATTCGTGAAATTTTAAAAGTGGCGGGTTAATTGGAATGGCGGGTTAATTGTGGAATACGTTAAGCTTATTTAAATTTTAAAAGAAAAATATTTTTAATTATTTAAGAATGTAATTAAAAGGAATAAAATTTACTTATATATGAAAATAATAAATATACTTTCTAATATTATTTTATTAAAGGTATATAAAAACTTAACTATTTATAAAAGAAAGGAAATAAAGGTATTATATTTAAGAAATATTAAGAATATATTATGTTTTTAATTAAAGAATTTATTAGCGTTTTCTTAAATATTATATTTTAATAATATAAAATACTAATTTATAAAAGTTAAATAATTTTATTTTATTAAGTTAAGTTAAATATTCCAATATTAAAATTCCTTTTAAATAGCTTAAATATAAATTTTATAATTAATATATTTTATTAAATAGGAAATTAATTATTTAAGAATAAAAATTATAATAAAGATAAATTATTATTTAAAAAAATGGCTAATAAAATGGCTTAATTATAAAAAGCAATTCCTTAAGAAATATTATATTTTATTAATTATTATATATTAACTAAATTATAAAAGGTTATTATATAAGATAAAAAAAAATATTATAATATTAACGTTATATATTTAATAGTTATTTATATAGCTTTTTTAATAATAATATTATTATATAAAAAAGCTTAAATCCTTTAATAAAATATTTTTTATTTACATTAATATATTATAATAATAATTATTAAATATTATTATAACTTATTTCTTACTTACTTATATAATAAATATATAATAATAATAAAGCATATAAAATAAAGATATAAAATGCCTTATAAAGTAAAATAAAAATGTTATTAAATTTAATTGTATAACCTTTTATTATAAGTAAATAAAAGAAAATAAATATAATTATTAATCTTACTTTTATTTTTAATAATAAGTTATAAACTTAAACATATATTAAGAAAAGCTTCTTTTTAAATTTCCTTAAGAACATTTTTTAAGCTTTCTTTACTTAAGTTTTAAAAATCTTTAAACTTATATCCTCCGAATTATATTTCTTATAAAAATATTTTCTTATTTAATTTTAAATATAAATTATATAGTTTAAATTAACATTATTAAAAGGAAATTATAATATTATAAGTATATAATACTTATTTAAACGAAAAATACTTTATTTATTAATTTTAACTATATTATTTTTTAATTATACTTTTTCATTTAAATATTTTAAAGTTTCTTAGTTAAAAATAAGGAAAATATTATTAACATATTCCTTAAAGTTTATAGCTATATTAACTTCCTTAATATAACATTTACTTAAGCTATATAAAGAAAAATAACCTTAAATTAATAAATAATCATTATTATATTCTTAAATTTACTTTTATTTTATAAGGGTTTTATATTAATTAATAATTATTTAACACTTTCATTTTATAAGGTTAATAATTAAGGTTATACTATTAAAAATAATGTATTAATAATTGTTTTTTACTTAATCTTTATTTTTTAACCATTAATTTAAATAAGCATAAATAAATTAAATATATTTCTTAAATTTCTCTTATATTAGCTTTATATAGCAGCGTTAAACGTTAAACTTATATTTAAGCTCTTTTATAATTTAGCAAATTACCTTTAAGTTATAATTAAAATTTCTTTATAAAGTTTTTTACTATAATTTATTTTATAATATTTCTTAATTTTTAACATTTTAATTAATAAAAGCTTTTATTTTAACCTTTAATCCTTTAGGAAAATACTTAAAGTTTTTAAGAGTTTTATATAAATAAATATTTTAAACTTACCTTTTTAAATAACTTAATTTATTAGCTATTTTCTTAATAAATTAATGAGTAATATAAGCTAATGTATAAACTTTTAAATGTTTATTTTCATTTAATTAATAATAATATGCTTTATAAAGTTATTAAACTTAAACTTTTAATTAATATTATAACTTATTTTATATATTAACTAATAATCTTAAGGCTTATACCTTTAATATAATTAACAATTAAATTTATAACCTTAAATAACTTGCTTTTACTATTACTTTGAAAATTTAATATATTAAGGTTAAGTAAAAATTAATGAAATAAGGAATAAAATAAATATATAAGAATAATTTAAGAATTTATTACTTAAGAATTTATTATAATAAATATATTATAAATCTTAAAAATATTAAGTAATGTTATTTTATAATTAATTATACCCTTATTTATAAGTACTTTAATTATATAATAAATATTATACTATATATAAATAATTAAAAATATTAAATTAACGTATATATTAAATAATAAGTTATTTTATAATGTTTTTAAAGTTAATTAAAGTATTATATATTTTAGTATATTATATTTTTTTCGTAGTTTATTTATAACTTTATATAATTTATACTTTTTTATAAGATTTTAATTTATTAAATATATTAATTTAATTAAACCAAAGAATTTTAAACTTATCTTATAAAGATTATGTGAAAATATACACGTTATATTATATTACTAAATAGTTTTATAAGGATATTTTTAGAAAAATAACTTATTTATATAATTTTATTACTTATATTTATTAAAGCCTTTTACCCTTTTTAAAAAATAATATATATTACTTTAATATTAATTTTAAATAATATTTAAGTTAAGTAAAACTAAAGGAATTATTTTAAAAGCTTACTTATTATTATATATTATATTAAGACTTATAATTTTTTATTAAGAATATTTAAAATTAAAATAATAACGTAATAAGTAAAATCTTAAGTTTTATTATTTTAAATGATTATTAAATTATTTAATATTATTGCTAAATTAATTTTACGCATAAACATTAAAATAAATATATTTAATTTGCTAAGATTTATTTGCATTAATAGTTAAATCTTAAGGATTAAATTAATAATAATAAAAAACGCATTTTTATTATTATTAAAACTTTTACTTATATAAATCCTATAATTAATTTTTAAATAAGCTTTTATAAGTATAAACATTTAAAAATTTAGGATTTACTTTAAAATAAAAATAACGGTTAAACGTTATAAGATTTTTTCTTCGTTTAGAAATAAAGTTTATTTTATATATTTAAAAAAAAGCAAAGTTACTTTTAAATAAAATAATTCCTTTAGCATATTATACCTTTTCTTAAAAACTAAGGTATATTATAAAAGAATTAAAATGTTATAATTTTACCTTATAATATTATAACTTATATAAAATCGAAATTTAAAAATTACTTTGTAAAGATAAATATAAAAATACTGAAATTTCCTTTAAATAACCACAACTTAAATTTAATAATCCACTTATTTTATTTAATTAAGGGATACTTTAATAAGCATTATAATGTTTAATATATAAATAGCTTAAAGAAATATTAGTTAACATTAATTAAAGCTTAAAAATATATTAATTAAAATAATATTAATAATATTATTATTAAATTTTTATTTAATTTACATTAAGTTATTAAAAATAATAGGTATATAAAGCTTTTTAAATAAGTAATAAATTTTAGTTAAAAATAATAAAAATAATTTATAAGTTTATTACCTCATTTATTTTTTAACGTATTTAAGTAATTTATATTATTTAACATTATCTTAAATAATATAAAATCTTATCACTTATTTATATATATGAAATTAACCGTAATAAGTTATTTAAAAATATATATAATTTATAAATTATTTTATCTTTTATAATATTAAGCTATATATTTATATTATTATATTTTATTAAATAGTTAAAAATTAAAAATGTAAGTTAAATTAATAATAAAATATAATAAAAATTATTCGCTTATTATTTAATAATAAAATATAATATATTATATTACATTTTATATTAATATTTTAAGCCCTTTATTACTATAATAATTTCTAAGGTTATATATTTATAAATTACTTTTAAATATATTATAAGGTTATTTAAAAGGAATAAATACTTATTATAAGCTAAGCTTTATTAATAGCTTATATAAATAATAATATAAGTTAATATATATATGCGTTAATATTTTATATACTATAATTTTTTAATATAAAATATTTATGGTTAATATTTATTATAATAATATAAAATACTTAATAATATATATAAAACACTTTATAAAGTTAAGTATTTATAATTTTATATTTAAATTCATTAATTTTAATTTTATCATTAGTAATAATATTAACTTAATATAATATTAATTTATATAATTTATAATAATTAAAGATAATATATTTTATTAAACATAAGTTAATTTCATTATATATTACATTTAATAAATATTATATTAATAATAATTATAATATTAAAATAATTTGTAAGATATTAAAATAATGAATGAATAGGATTTATTTTCATTAAAAAATATAGTGGTTAAGTGTTATAAAAAAATATAATTAATTAATGTGAGAATATATAATATATGGTTAACTAAGGCCTTAAAAAAATATATACCTTAATAAATAATAAAAGGTAAAATAAAAAGGTAAGTATTAATTATAAAAGAATTATAAATTTAATTTAATAATTTAAAATAATAAAACTTATAATAAATAAAGTTATTTTTATAGTATATGTAAAGGTTAAGTAGTAGATTTAAGATTTAAATAATAAATATATAATTATTACTTTTTTCGTTATTATATTTTATAATAGTGTTAATATTAATGTTATAATTATTAATTTAATTATTCTTTAATTAATTAACTTATTTTTTTAACTTTTCTTTAAGATTATTTAATTTATTTTACGTATTTATGTAACCTTTGCCTTTATTTTAAGTTTTTATGTTACTTTTACCTTTATTTTTTAATAAAAAAGGTTATTTAAGTGTTTATTAAAATAAGGGTTAAAAGTAAAACTTTATTACTTTATTAAATATTTTTAAAAGGGTATTTTATATTTCTTATTAATAGCGTTAATTAATATAACATTATGTAAGAGAATTATCGTTTAATATTTATAAATAATATTAGTTAATATATTTATTAGTGAGATATATATTTTTTTTATTATTATTATATAATATTAAATTATTATTATTATTAAAGAAAAGGAAAGGATTTAAGTTATTATTTTATAAGTATTTTACATTTAATATATAAAAGGTAAAGTTAACTTAGCTTTTAATATTGTTTTAAAGTATTTTACGATTATTAAAAGTTAATAAAGCTGGGAATTAATTTATGAAACTTTCTTTAAGCGGCTTTATGTTTATTATATTTAGTATGAATTTATTTTAGTTATTTTTATTTTATTTTAAATGTTTATTTTAAAATATAGCTTATTTAAAGTATAAAGGAGGTATATTAAAACGAATATACTTAATAATTTAAGATATTTTTCGTTTATAACTTAATGTTAATAATATATTTATTATAAAGGTTTAGTAAAAATTATTAAAAGAATATTAAATAAATATATTTAATTTAATATTTTTAAAGTCTTTAATTATATATAATTTATTAAATAATTTATGTACTTTAATATATTTATTTTTATCCGTTTTTTACTTTTCTTTCTTTAAGAATTTATTTTATTTAATATTAACATTTATATTTATTTCGTTTTTTATTATTAAGATTATGTTAATTATTAGTTAAGAAAAAGTATTTTTTATAAAATAAAATAGTAGATTTTCCTTATTTTTAAATGATTTGTTATAGTAAATAATATTATTTATTTTAGTTTTATATATTAATTTAAATATATTTAAGTTAATTTTCTTATAAAACTAATCTTTAAATTAAACTTTAAAATATTTCTTTAAAAAATTTATGTTTATTTTTTTGGAATAATCTTTAATTAATAATATAATAAATAGCTTATATATGTTAATATAAATGCTTTATATTTAAATAATTTCATTATATAATTAATTATTTATATATAACCTTTCCTATAATAATTTATATTTTAACTTATAAGTTAAGCTTAAGTAGTAATTATGTAATTAGAAAAATTAATATAATAATATATTTAATTTAAGGAATTTAGTTTTAATTATTTATTTATAATATTTCATTAAGTTTAAAATAATAAAGTGTTTTCGCATTTTATAATTATAATAGGTTTTTTTTTTATTTATTTCCATTTTATTATATATTTTATTTTAACTTTTTTTATTTTTTTATAAGTATATAATATACTTAATATTATTTATAAGGTTTTAAATATTAGCTTAAGTTAAAGAAAAAAACGTATTAATATATACCTTTTTAATGTTTTTTTTTATTTTAACTTATACATTATTATTAAGCATTAAGCTATATATATTACTACATTTATTATTACGTTAATTAAGCTATGTTTTATAACTTTATTATTAGTTAAATAACTTCGTTTCGATAACACATAAGTAAATCTTAGAATTTATAATAATTTTATATATTAATTTATCTTATAATTAATAGCTTTATTATTTATTCATTACTTACGATAACTTATATAATACTTATATTAATTTTAAGAAATAATATAATTACTTTTTTATATATTTGAAAAGCTTAACCTTTTTTTTGTATTTATAATAACAATATATTTGTTTATATGCTTATTTAAGCTTTAATATATTTAAATTTTAAAGCTTTATTAATATTTTTACTCTTTATATAAAAAAGTAAGAAACGGCTTATTTATATTTAAAATTTATGTTAAAATAAATCCTCCTTTATAAATTTACTTATAAGAGTATATTTAAATAAAGAATTAACTTATATATGTATTAAATTAGTTTAAATATATATTAAATTAGCTTAAATATATATTTCTTTCTTAAGCATTTTTAATAACTTTCTTTAAATATTTTTAATACTTTTTCCCTAAGCGTTTTTTAACGCTTTTCCTAAGCGTTTTTAACGTTAAAGCCTTACTTTTTATTGTACGTTTTGTTATGCAAACCGTTAAGGTTATTAATAATAAGTTTATTAAGCTTTTATTAAACCTTATATATATAAATATTACTTAAAAAGAAGAAAATCCTTAAGTTAGTATTTTTTATTAATGAATAATATTATCTTAAATATGTTTAAAAGTTATTAAAGGTAATTACCATAAAGATTTAAGCATATATAAATATATTATTTAAAATTTAATAATCTTTTATAATTATTTAAAGAAAAAAGATTAGAAACTTTTTAAAATTATTACTTTAATATTAAATAAATTAGGTTATTAATCCTTTAAAGTTTTAAATAATAATAAATTAAGCTTTTAAGTTTTTAAATTTAACTTAGCTAACTTTGAAAATAATAATAATTTAATTTATTACATAGTTTTTTACCTAACTAATAACGTTAATAAAACTTCTTATAATAGAATTAATATTAACAATATTTACCTTTAAATAAACTTAAAAATAATTCTTTAATAAAGTAATTAATAATAATTTTATTACTAATAGTTTAATTATTAAATTATCTTTATTTTTACCTTTATCTTTAACCTTACTATTATCTTAGCTAAAGCTTATTATATATATATGGAAATTTAATAATATATTTATTAAATTAACGTTAAATCGTTTTAGTGATAAATCTTTAAATAAGGAATTTAACTTATAATTATTAAAAATAATAATAAAAGATTTATTTATATATAAGCAAACGTTACTTTTTTATCCTTTACTATTTAAGAAAGCCTTAATAAGCCTTAAAATAATAATAAATTATTTTAAAGATTTAATTAAATTTATAATAAAAAAAATTATATCATTAATCTTAGTATAAGTATTAACTTTAATATAAGCGTTAATATTATTATAAATGTTAATATTAATATTAATAATAGTTTTAAACTTTTAATTTATAACCTTATAGGAATTATTTAAATTATTAATTCTTTTCTTACCGCATTTTTATCCTTAGTAAAAATGATTAATTTTAATTAAATTTTCACTTATATTAAAGTTAATAATAATGATAAATTAAAATTAAAATTAATTAAATATAATTAACCTTAAGGAACATATTTATTAATTAAAGTAATAATTAATAAATATTTAACGTTATAAAAATAATAAAAATAATATTAATACTTAAGTTTAAATATAAGTTAAAATATTTAATATAGGTTTAACTATTACGTTTAAATTATTTCGTTAAAATATAATAAGAATAGTATTAGTAATAATTATTAATAACTTTTATAATAATTAACGCGCTTAATAAATTACTATAAAATGTAAAGTTAAGTTTAAAAGTTAAGAATTAATAAATATTAACCTTTTTTTCTTAAATAATAATATTATTAATAATATTAAAGATTAAAATATAAGTAAATATACTATTTAATATAACGTTTATATCTTTATAAATATTATTAAAAAAGTTGTAATAAATCCTACTTAATAATTAATTATTTAATAATAATTTAATGAATTATATTAAGATAAGGTAATAAAATAATAAATTATATAATTCATTAAAAAAAACCAAATTAAAGGCAAATCTTAAAGAATATTTATAAAAGTTATTTATAAGGTTTAAAATTAAGGAAATTAATGCTACGAAAAATCTAATAAACTTTATATAATTAAAAGAAAAAACATTAAGGGATATTAATATTTAAACATAAGTAATAAATATTATTTAAAATATGTATTTATTATAAATAAATTAAGCCATTTAATATATTAACTAAATTTATTATAAATTAAATCTAAATTTTTAGGTATATATAATGGCATTTATTACAGAAATAATTATTAATAAATTTATTATTTATTTTAATTAATGTAATAAAGCTTAATAAATATAGTTTATTATAATTAGGAATAAAGATTTATTAAAAATTTTAAAAAGTATTAATAATTAAATTATTAAAGGTTTATTAACCCTTTAAAATTAGAAGTTAATTATAAACTTTTAATATAACTTAAAAGATAATAATAATAAAGGCGTTACTAATAATTAAAATAATAATTATTAGATTTAATATTAATAAGAAAGCGGAAATAAGGATAATGGTAAAGATTAAAATGATTAAAATAATTAATACGTTTTTAAAGATAATTTTAATTGCCTTAATTTCCGAAATAATAATTATTATATAAATATATCTCGTTTTAATTATAATGAATAAAAAGATAAGGGTTATAATTACGATAAGAATAAATCTCGTAGTTAATAAGGTTGTTTATTTTATTAATGTTATTAACATTATTAAGTTAAAGGTAATAAAAGGAATAATGGTTATTTAGAAAATAAAGTATATTTTAAATAAAATAATAAAGGTAAAGAGGATAAGGAGGATAAATTAATAAAGTAGGAATATTTCTTAATAAATAAGTATAAATTAAAATTAAAATAATTAAAGAATAAATTTATTTACTTTAAATTTGTTAAACTTAAATATAATAAATTGAAATTTATTAATAAAGTTAATAAATTAAATCTTATTATTAAAGATAAAATTATTTATTAAAAATGTAATAAAATATTTAATATTTATTTAAATTATCTTAAATATGTTTATACAAATAAATATATTAAACCTAAGCTTTTAAGGATAAATCTTATTCCTAAATTAATATTAAAAGTTTTTAAATAATTAATTAAATAGGTTTTATTTTAAAATGATAATAATATATTCACTAATTTAACTTATGAAAAGTTGTTAATAAAGATTATTAAAGATAAATATTTCTTTTAATTTTAAAAGGAAAACCCTTAAGAAATATTTAATAAACCTTTTAAAATTAATAAGCTAATTAATAATAATAATATTAAAGAAATTAATTATAACGTATATATAATAAAAGATATTAAAATTATTAATATTAAACTTAAGGATAATTTATGAAAACATTAATTAAAAAAATATTCCTATTTTCAAATTAATATTATTAATATTAAAAATATTAAATTAATTATTTATATTAACTTTAAAGTATTAAATAAAATGGTTAATTATAAATGGCTTACCAAATTCATTAAAGAATTTAATATTATTAAAGTTAAAAAGCTAATAATAACTAATAAAATATTAGGTAAAATTATTATACATAAAAAAGCCAAATTTTATTTAAATATTTTAACGATTTAAAATACATTAAAAGTTATAATTTATATTAAAATAAAGGCATAAATCCATAATAATAATTTAAAACCAAATTTATTATTAAATAACAAATTTTATTAATTACATAAGATAATTTTAAATTACCTTAAAACTTTAATAATAATAATATTTTACTTAAATACATAAATACGTATTAATTTTATAAAAACTAAGAGAATAATTTATAAAAAAGTTTTAATAATTAATTATATAATTATCTTAACATATTTAATATTACTAATTTAAATATAATATACCAACTTACTTATTAAAAAAAACTTTATTTTTAAAGCAAGTTATTTAAAAACATTACATAATATTCATAATATAATTAACTTTAAAGGAATTACATTTATAAATAATTTTAATAAAGATATTATCATTCCTTACAAAACGTAAATAAGATTTATTAAAGAAATTAAAAACCAAAACTTTTATTTAACAACTTAAAAAAAAGCTAATATAGCTTAAATTATTATAAGCTTAAATGATAACAATACACTTTAAACAAATATATTTTCAGCGAAATTCTTAATAAATAACGCTATTAAAAAAGCGCTACATTTAAATAAAAAAACATTAAAAAATATATAAAAACTCTTTTAATAAAAGAAAAGCTTTAATAAAAAGCCTATCCTATTATTAAAAGTATTAAAACTTAAAAAAATACCTAAGATATTATTTAAATATAAAATACATTATTATAACATTAACCTAACTTTTATTAAAAAGTTAATTAAAATATTAAAAAAATATAAAATATAAAAAAATAAAGATATTATTAAATTATTAGAAAATAAGAAAATAATTATTAAACTTATTAATAACTAACAAAAATATTATAAAGTAAGCTAAATATATCCGCTTAAAATTTAAAATAAAAAGTTTTTAAATTAAACTTTTAATAATTTTCATAACTAAGAAAAGATAAATTAAATAAAGAAACCTATTTTATTTAAATATCCTTATTTTATTATTTAATAAATAATTAATAATAAATAAAAAAATAAAATAATAATTAACCTTAAAAACCTTAACAAATTCGCTTTAATTAATAATTATCTTTTTCTAAGATAAAAAAACATTATCTCATAATTAAACAATAAGAAATTTTTTAACATTATTAACACATTTTAATACTTTTATTAATTACTAATTACTAAAAGATATCGCAACAAAATAACAATTATTTTGCTTAAAGAATTAAAAGTTTTAAAAATAATCTTAATAAGCTTTAAAAACTTATTTTCTTTTAATTAACAATTTATAAACCAATAATTAAAACCATTTAAACATTTTATTAAAGCATATATTAATAATATTATTATCTATAACAACATAATAGAAAAATATATTAAACACCTTAATAAAATATTTAAATTATTTAATAAAATTAAATTAACTTTAAATCCAAAAAAATCATTCATTAATTTTAACATAATCTAATTACTTAAATTTAACATTAATAATTAAGGTATATTTATTACACTTAAACATATTAAAGCCTTATAAAAAATTAAAATATTAATAATATTAATTAACCTTAAAATATATATTAACATAATTACCTTTTTATATAAATATATTTTATAATTTTAATAAAAGATATTATTATTATAAAAACATAAGATTATAATACTTATAATTAAAAAAAAGAAAGCAAAAATGTTATTAAAAGTTATAACTAAATATAAATATATTAAAAGAAGTAATTTTAAGCCATTAAATTTTAAAAAGAAATTATTTAAAATATTTTAAAAAAAATTAATAAATCCCTTAAAATTTACTTATTAAAATTATAATAATGTTATATTCTTAAAAATTAATATCTTAAAGTAATAAAGATATAAAGTTATAATATTTTATTTAAATAAAGAGAGAAGGAGTTTTTTTATCAAATACCAAGCTAAAACTTGGTAAAAAGGATAATAATTTACTAAATCTATTAAATTACGATTAGCATAAGAGCGCTACGCGCTTGTATCGCTGCCGTGATGCCAACGCAAAGCGTGATTAAGGAGGTGTCGATAGAGGATATACACATCTTTAATAAGACGCGTATGGACTAATAATATACCATCGGAAATAACGATAATAAAAATAAAAATAAAAATAAATAAAAGTAATAATATAACTAAAATAAAGTTAATATAATTAAAGCATTCTTTAATAAATTAATAAAAATAATAAAAGAAAATATAAAAAGTAAAGTAAAGAAGGTATAAAAAAAGATTATTAAAATAACTAGGCAATTTATTAATAATAAATTAATAAAGAAGTAATAATAAGCCATAATAATAGATATTAATAAAATAAAGAGGATTATTATAATAATAAAATTAGATATATTATAGATAATAAAGAATAAAATTATTAACGTTATATTAATAAGCTTATTATATATTAACATTAACTTAATAAAAATATGGATATATATAATTATTAAAAGCCTTAACTATTAAATACCTATATTAATTATCTTAGTTAAAAGATTATAAAAGATAATAATTAAGGGGGTATAAGCTTAAAAAGACCTAATTAAAAGGAATATTAAAGAGATAATATAAGTGGTAAATAAGTTACTTAAAAAAAAGGAAATTATTATAACAAAATAATTATAAAATGGTAACATAATATTAATATTTTAACCTAAAGTTATCAAATATAAAGAAAATTAAAAATGGATAAAAATAATATTTAGAATATAGGTAATAAATATAGGTTACTCCTTCCTAATTATTATAAAAAGCCTTAAAGCGAATAAGTTATAAGATATCCATACCTTATTAATAAATCTTTTAAAAAAATTGTAAAAATAAAATATATAAATAATTAAAATTATTAAACTTATATATTATAAAAATCTTAAAGTTAAATTTATTATACTATTTATATGCGTTAATAATTTATTAATAGCTTAATAATTATATAATAATAAATTAATATAAAAGGTGGAAATATTTTAATATAAATCCTTTTTAAAGAAGATTAAAGTAGAATAATGCTTTAAATATTATAAGTTTAATTATATAATGAAATATTATAAAGAATAAATTAAATATAATAAATATGTTAACCTAATATATAAAAAAAGAGATTATAATTATTAAAATATACTCCATTATTATAATTATAACAAAAAATACCTAATATAGGAAGTTAAATACTTAATAATTTAAGAGGTAAGAAATAAAGCTTATAAAACATATATATATAAATCTTAATAATTTAAAAAGTATAATATATCTAATATTATACCTAAAGAATAATATTATATCTTTTATAGAATATTAATATTAATAATATTATAAGGCCATATTACCAATATCTTATTAAGAAATACCTTAAACTCGTTTAATATATAGCCAAAAATCCTATAAAAGAATAGGCCACATAAGTCCCAAAGCCAAGTACGGATCACCGATAAGTCGCCCTCAATCCACAACTACTTCACAGGCCTCCTAATCATAAGTATAAAATCACCTTAAATAAGGTTAAAACTACTAACAATAAGATCGCAAAATACCACAAACCCCTAAAACCTAAGAAATACCTAATAAACAATAATATTAAAATAACTTATTAAAATATAACAAATATTAAGGCCATTATAATATAAACATTAAAGAACTAATATAATAATAAATTAATAACGATTTAAAAACCCTACTTTATAAATAAAAGGCCTTATTACCTAAAGATAAATAATTATCACATAATTTAAGGAGGCATAAGAAGAATAATAATATATATAAATAAAAAATTAAATAAAAATTACTAACAAAATAAAGCTAAATATAATTAAATTATAACTACCTTATAAATTAATAACAAAAACGTAATAATATAATTAATCTATATTAAACCCTTAAAAAAGATTAAAAAAAATTTAATATTATTAATTATATAAAGGAAAAAAGAAGATATAAATATAATAATTAATAACTTTAACATATATCACTCCTTATAAGATAAGGAAAATCATATTTAAAAAAATCTAAAAAAAATATTAATATTAACGATATAATAATAACTTATATTAATAATATAAAGAGGAATATTAATAAAACAAAAATAAAATTAAAGGGATTTAACCTTAAACTTAGCTTAAATAAATAAAAGGCTTCAAAGCTCCAAACTAATAACATTAAATTAAGAAAGCTTAAATTATATAATATAAGAAATAACGGTTTAAGTTAATAACAACTTATTACCAAAACAGAAAATATTAACAAATAAAATATAAAAGGAATTAAATAAGAGATTAATTATAATTAAATATAAAAAACTAACTATACTTAATAACTTTAATATACTAAAAAATATAAATAATTACATATAATATTTAATTATAAAATTATAAAGGATAACCAAAATAATAACATTATAATAAAAAACACCATATAATAAAACAACCTAATAATGGAATAATAAAACTAATAACGCAAGATAAAACATAACCTAATAAAGGAAAAGATAAGTTAACCAATATATAAACCGTTTATAAGAAGCTTTAAAATAAAGTAATAAAGCCTTTAAAGGAATAATATATAAAATAAAAAAGGATTATTTTTAAAGCGTTATAACGGAAGCATTAAATAATAATAAGAAGCTATAATCCTTAGAATAATAAGCCAGATTAAAAAATTAGCAACAAAATTAAAACAAATATCTCTTAACCTTAAGGAAGAATTTATAAAAAGAATAATAAGCAAAAAGCTACCGAAATAAAAATAATATCCTATTAAAATAATTTTTCCCTTACCTATAAGTTAACCTTACAAATATATCAGCCAACTTAATAAAATAATAGCCCATAAATAAGGCATTTATAATATTAAAATTAATAAAATAAGAATAAATTAAGGATATAACTAAAAGAATTAAGGCTTAAAAAGCACTAAAAGAAAATACCCTATTTATAAAATATATAAAAGCCTACGGAAAGCTAATATACCATATATTAGCCATTATAACCATATAAAGCTTTATATTTAACTATTATCCCAAAGCATTTCGTTAAACATTAACCATAATCCTTCCTAAATTAAGAAAGATAAAGGAAGAATAAACTTTTCCAAACATATATAAGCCTATAATATTCTTAAATATTATAGGCAAAATCATAAAAAAGATAATGGTAATATAGATTACTATTATAACGAAAATATAACGCTTATTTTCTAATAAATAAATAGGAAATAAAATCTATAAATTCATAAAAATAATAATAAAGATAATTATAAAAAGAATCTTTTTTATATGGAATTATAACGTTATAACATTACTTCTATAACTAAATATCTCCAAAGCGTTTAATAATATTATATTATAAAAAATAGAACATATATTTCTTATAAAAGGCTTCCCGCATTAAATAATTAGGTAAGTAAATAGCTTTATAATAAATAAGAAAGTTAAATTAATATTTAATAATATGATAACGAAAAGCCGCTAAATCGCTATAGGAATACCATAAAGGTTATTACTATCCCTTATCCTATTCATACTTTATATCGCCACATTATATAAAGAATTAAAATAAGAAAATATCTTAATAATAAGGTTTATAAATAATATAAACTTATTAATAACGTTAAAGATTATTGGAAAGAATTATAAAAAGTTAAAAAAAGCTTATAAAATCTATAAATTATAAGTAGCTTATTATAAAATAACCTTTATATTATAAAAGAATAAATTAATATATTTTATAAGAACTTATATACTAATAAAGGATATAATAGTCTTAGATAATGTTACTATTAAATCATTAAAAAATGTTAAATTTTTAAAAGTTTAATTAGATAAGAAGTTAAGATAAAGGTAATATTTAAAAGCTATTAAAGTAAAAATAGAATATTAATAATATATATTATTTAAATTAGTTATTAATACTTAGAGGTATAACGCTTTTAAAGTAAAGGAAATATATATAAAAGTTATTAAAAATATCATAACATATAAAGCAATAATATAATATATTATAAATAAAGGATTTAAAACTTAAGGCTTAATAGAGAAATTAAGCTCTATATAATTAAAATGCCTATAGGAAATGAATAAAGTATATAAAGCTATTTTAATTATATAATTAGAAAATAAAATAAAATATTTATTAATTAGCTTATACTTAAATATAAAGGTAACAAAATTTAAGAGTTAAGCTAGGCTTATTAGCTTTAATAAAATCATTAAAAAAATAGGAAATAAAATAGTAAAATGGATAAAGCGGGTTAAAATAAAGGTTTAAAGCCGTTAATAAAAAGATATTAATCCGTTAATAATTTATTAAAAATATAATAGTAATATTAGAAAGATTTAATTCAAAAAGTGATTCAAGGTTGATAATAGCTTAAAAAATATTATAATATAAGAATAATAAATAGCATATAAATAGATAATATAAAGATAAAATATTATTACAATAAGAGTTACCTTATAAAATATTAAAATAAAGAAGTGATATTATAGATTAAGGAAATATAAAACATTAACCCTTATATAAATACACATTAAAAAGATAAGGCTTAAGGCATTTTTATTTAATAGAAACATATAAGACATAACCATCCTTAAGTATAGGTATAATAAGAGAGAAATTATATATTATATTATAATAAATTACCTTTAACACGTTAAAATAAAATAAACGCTTTATTAATAGATAGCTCTAAAGGCTTTACTCATATAAAGAGATTATAAGAAAGCCTTAATTAATCTTAATAAAATAAGGATTATTATTAGATGATTTTTCTAAAGGAGATTTTTATTAATATATAATATAGCCTTAATAATAATATTATAAAAGATAATATAAAAAATAAAATAAAAAGAGGATAAAATGCTAATATATTAATAATAATAGATTAATAATAATAAATATATAGCTATAAATATTAAACCTTAATAAATTAAAAATATAAAGCTTAAAAATGTTAATAATAATAATAATATATCTAATAAAATTTAATATAATTATATAAAATTAAGGCTTTTTATTAAAAAGGAAAGGCTAATTAGTTAAGAATATATCCCCTTACTATATTCCTATCTTATTAATAATAACCTATTAAAGCTCCGCCTTAAACTTAAACTTAATTAATTCTTAATGTTAATACCCCTTATTATTAAGGAATAATTAATATTCCTAAACCTTTTAAAATATACGTTAACCTTAATTATTTTATATATTATTAATGAGGAACCTATAATATAATATTAATATACTTATGTTACAATATATATTTTATAAATAAAGATTTAAGAAATACTTCCATTAATATTAAAGCTATAAAATATAAGCCTTTAAACTTAATACCTTATCTAATTTATATGAATAAAAGGAATATTAATATTATGATTCTATTATTCTAAAGCTATAATATAAGTAATTTATTATCTTTATAACCTTAATTTAAAAATCATAGGAATATTAATAATAATCTTAAACTAACGCTTTATTATTAATAAAAAAAATCTCCTTAAATAAAGATTTTACCTAGGATATATATTATATAAGGGCTATTATATTACCCTTTATATTAAAAATAAATTAAAAATAAAAAAGTTAATAAAGGTTAACGAAATATTAATGATAAAATAATGGAATATTTATATTAATATAAGTTTTTTTAATAATATTATAACGATTATAAATCCGTAATAAGATATAATTAAAATTATAGAAGAATTCTAATAATTAATTAAAAATAAGTTACCATTTATTATGAATATGATAAAAGTAAAACGTATAAAAAATATTAAAGATATATCATTTAAGCTAAGATTTAATTTAACGATTATTCAATATAATGAATAAAAAGTATTAAATTAATAATATAATATTAAAAAAATTAAGAAATATTAGAAAAAATATTAAAAAAAAGAAATTATTTATAATAATTTATAAGAATAAATAACTATTATATATAGGAACAAATAATAAAGGCTTAATAATCCTTAATATAATATTAAAATAACTATATTAATTAATAAAATAATAGCTTTAATAAAATCTTATTATTAAAGAAAAGATTAAGAAGGAAATAAATAAAGCTATTCTAATAAATCATAGGCTTATTAATAACAAGCCATAAATAATTTATAATAATATTATAAAAGCTTATATAAGCTTAAAGAAATTATATAAGCTAAAAGATCCCTATACGTAATAATATTCTTATTTTCTTTATTCTCTTTTACTTATTTCTATCAAAAAAATAAATTCTTAAAGTTAAAAAATAATAAACAATGCGATTATATAATGTGGACGGAAAGACATCAAAACAGTATAAGTTTTCTTTAATAAAGCATAATTCTTACTTAAAGATTTACTAAGTAGTAAAACCATATACTTTTTATAGGGTAACGCCTACTATAGGGTAATCTTATATATACATAAATACATGGCGTAAGAATAATAATAATAATAATAATAATAATATTTAAATAAAGAATAAAATAAAAAAAATATTTCCATAAATAAAATCTATTTTATTTTATTTTTATTAAAGATTTTTATTAAAAATAAATTAAACTATATAATTATTAAATTAAAAATAATATATTTAATTTAAACTTATTATTAATATAAGGTTTAATTATAATTATATATTAAGTTAATTATTATATTAATTAATTATAATATTATTAAAA
>JAMAKT010000174.1:0-20738 GCA_023628415.1 Hypoxylon sp. PDH2405 | reverse complement strand
ATAAACTTTAATGATTATAAGTAAAGTAATATATATAATTAAAAATAAAATATATATATAAATTTAAAATAAATAAAGTTAACTTATAATTAATCTTAATTATAATAAATATATTTTATTACTTTAAATATACCTTTATATAATATTAATTAAACTTATATTATATAATATAATTTAACATAAAGAATATTAATAATTTATATATTTAATATTAAGTATATTTATAAGAAATTAAACTTATTCCTAATTATATTTTCTATTTTCTTTTCTTTATTATTATATAGTTAAATTTATTAAATAATATAATATAATATAGTAAACTTTTTTAGCGCACATAAAACCTTTAATACCTTATAAAAATAAATACTTAATTAAGATTTATATACCCTTATTACCTTAATAATCTACTTAATATAACCTTTATTAGCTTTACTTAAAGTATTAATAAATAGGTTTTATGCCAAAGGGTTTTAATAAAAAAATAGTTAAAAAATTTTAATTAAAAATAATTATAATTAATAGATAATTATAATTAATAAGTGATTATAATTAATAAATAATAATAAGTTAAAATTTATTTAAATTAATAAGCTTAATTTATTATAAGATATATATATATCTTTTATAATATTTATCTTATATTTTAAAATCTTATTAAATAAAAGAATATAATGGCATTATTAACTTAAAGCCTTATTAACCATATCCCTTTTATTAAATATAAAATATTTTAAATATTAAGAATAAATATTAAATTATAAACCTTTATCCAGCTTATTTAACCTAAAAATATTATAACTTATATATAAGATATTTTTGGCTAATAAGAAATAAATAAAGTATAATACCTACTTAAATAAGTTAATTATTTTAATCCTTTTATAAAAATAAAAAAATATCCCTTAAAATAAAATCTCTTTCTTTAATCATTAAATAATCGCTTATAAAATAATACTTAAGTTTATTTATATTTCCTTTAATATAATTTTATCTTTTATATTAATTATTTAAGTTTATATAAGAATTATTTTTTTAAATTATTTAATAATAATATTAAAAAATTAAGCAATAATTAAGAAGCTTTTTATAATTATATACTAAATAAAAATATTAAGAACCCTTAATTAATTAAGTAATAATTATTAATTTAATATAATAATTATATAAATTAAATTAAGTATTAATTCTTAAATATTTCTTAACTTAATTTAAGAAAATTAAATAAATATTTTCATTTATTTAATTTTAAGTTTATTTTATTTTAAATATTTATAATATACTAAACCTTAATTTTAATGATTATTAAATATATTATAATAAGTTATATTAAAAACCCTTATTTTTTATTAAGGAATAATTAAATAAATAAATATTTAAATAAATAAATTTATTAATTTTAACCTATATTAAAGATAGTAAAACCTTACCTTTATTATTCTAAATTATTAAAAGTTATTATCTATTAAAAATTAAATAATATATTATAAAATAATATTTCTTTAACGATATAAAACTTCTTTATTAAAAGATTTTTATAAATTATATTATAAAATATAAATCTTATTAAAGAAACTTTCACTTAATAAAATAATATTTATTATAATAGTTATATATAAATAAAAAGTAATAAATTAAGAAGATATAAAGTAATAAATATATAAAGAATTAGAAAATTATTAATTAAATATATACTTATAATTTATTTAAATTAATTTTAAAATGTTATTAATAAGTATAAATTAATTTATAATTTAATAAATTAATTAAAAGGGATAATAATTTATATAAAGATTTAATAAAAAGGTACTTTTATTTATGCTTCTTTTATAATTAATATAAGATAAGTTTATTTTAAAAAGATATAAAGAATTATAAAATAAATAGGTTAAAATTAAGGCTTTATTATTTAATATATAATTAAAAAAATGATAATATATTCTTTAAAATATTATTTAATATTAAACTATTTCTTAAATGCTTAAGTATATAAGATATATTATTTTATATTTAACTTTTTTACTTTTTATTTTTTTATACTTCTTTATTATTTAAAGTTATATAATGGATATAATATTTTATTTTCTTTATTAATTTTATTAGGTTTTTATATAAAACGTTATATTTTTTAAAATATAATAATAGTAATGGAATTATAGGATATATCTTTATAAATATATTATATAAAAGTAATAAAAAAGATATAATATAACTTATATATAAATTTAATATTTTAAATCTTTAATTTCATTTATAATAATAAATAAATAAGCTTAAATATTATTTATAATATATAATAATATATTAGAAATATATTATTATTATTTTTTAATTAATATTTTAAATGGTTTAATAATTTTAATATACTTTTTTATATTTATAAAAGTTAGAATTATAATAATATTTTAGTAGATTATATTTAATTAAAATATTTAATATATTTAATTTATAAAAACACTTATAATCCCCATTATTATAATAATATATAATATAAATATCATTTAAATAATTTAATATAATTATATAATATTAAAATATGTTTTTATTTATTTAATAATTTTTATAAATATATTTTAAGGGTAGGATAGTTTTAATTATTATTATATAAACAATTAAGATATATTAGAGTATATTATTATATTAAAAAATGGTTAATTTAAACTTATCTTTATGATTTAAAATAAATAAGGAAATAAGCTTAATCTTTTAATAATAATAAACTTTATCCTTATAATATTTATTTAAAGAAATAGCTTATTTTACCTTAAGTTAAAGTTATTATTAATAAACCTTTATAATTAATAAAATATAAAAAGGATAAATATTCATATATTTAAGTTATTAATTATTAATTTAATAATATTATTTACACATATTTTTTTTACCTTAACTAAGATTTAAAACATATATTAAATAAGGTTTACATTATTTATTAGATTTAACTTATCATCATTATTTCTAAGAAAGGAATTCTTAATAAATGCTTTAAATTAAGTTAAAAAGTAACTTTATCCTATTAAATCTTAATTAAAACTATTTACTTAAATTTAATTAAAACTTAAGCTATTATTAATTAATTTAAAGATAAGGTAAAGGGCTTTTTCATTTGGCTTAATAAGGTTAATTTTTCGCTTTTAAGAACTAATATTTTAACTAAGATTAAACTTAAATCTATTTGATTTTTTTAAATATATTTTAAATAATTTAGGTATATTAAAAATCTTAAAGGGTTAATTTTATAATAAAGGTTAAGAAAAAATAAGTTAATAAATAAAGAAAAATAAATAAGTACTTAAATAAATAAATATAACATATATTAATAAAAAAGCCTTAACATAAAAGTAAAGCTTTCTTTAACATTTACTTAAAAATTATAAATTCTTAATTAAAAAAATTCTTATTAAATACTTATATTAGAAAAGAAATATATTATAATATGTTATAGATATAAATATTAATATATAATAATATATTAAGAATTTTATATATAATTATTTAAATATAAATACTTATATTTATACATATATATTCTCATATATATAAAACCTTTAAAAATATATATATATAAATATAACCATTTATTATATAATATATAAATTAATCTTAACTTTACCAATAAAATATTAAAATTATATATTAATTTAAAGCTAATTACTAAATATTAATATTAAATTAAAGGATATATTATATCTTATTAAATATATTATATAATAATAAAGTATATTAAGTAAATTAACCCCATTTAATTATTTATCCTTATATAAATATTTAATATAAATATCATTAAATTAAAGTATAAAATATATAAATAAAACTTAACTATATGTATAAATTTATTTAAATAATAGAAAACTATGAAAATAATAAAATGTAAATAATATAAATAAAAGAATACGCTTTATTTTAATTTATTATATTAAATTATATCTTAATATTTATATATTTTATTATTCTTAAAGTTATTAATAATAAAGAGTATTTTAACATTTATTTTAATAAGATTAATTTATTATTTATACTCTTTTCACATAATTAATTAACCTATATCTATTGCTTAAAATCTCCAAAACTTTAATTAAGCCTTTAAGATAATATATTATTACTTATTTAATTTATTTTATTAAATTTAAAGGTACTTTTAAAGCTTAATCATTCTTAAATATAATAATATATTTATAAACTTAACGCAATTAATTTAAATCATTTTATTTAATTATCTATCCTTTTTAAATCATTATATAACCCTTATTTCAAAAACTTATAATAAATAAAATATATATAAAAAAAGCATTAATAAAATATAAAGTATAATAAGAAAATATAAAAAATATATTAACAAATCAAATAATTATTTATTAATATTATTAATAAAGTAATAATTATAAGATAAGGATAGAAGTTATAATAATATAATAATAAATTATTAACCTATAATACGCCATCCTTTAACTCCTTTAAAATAAAATAAAATTTCTTATATTTTCCTTTAATATTATTTCCTTTTACTTAAATAAGCATAATTAATATATTACTAATTAATAATCCTTTAAATATTCTTATACTTATTTTTTTTTACTTAATTTTATCTTTTCTAAGGATATTTCAACACTTAAGGCATCCTTTTACTATAATTACTACATTACTTTTTAAACTTATAACTAATTAGCTTAATAGCTATAAACTTTATAAAGTTATATAAATCTCCTTTGCAATATGTGTTTTTATTTTAAGATATATTTCTTACAAAAGTTTACTAAGAGATTTAATATTATTAGAAAATAATTACCTCATTTCTATCTTAACAGATAACGATTATTTAAAAATTTTAATTAATAAATATTTAGTATTCCCAATATTTAAAAATAAGATAATTTCTTTAATAAATAAGTTAACACGTTTAATTAAAACCTACCATTTATCCTATTAAATTACCTTAAGTAAAAAACTTAAATTACTTACAATAAAGTTACACTATATTTAACCTTAAATAGGATAGGAAGTTCTTTAGCATAATTATTTAAATAACTTACAATATTATTCATAAAATAAAAACATTAATATTAATTATATACTTATATTATGTTAAATATTAATTACAAATATTAGATTTTCTAATCCTAATATTACCTTAATAACTTTAATTAATAAAATAAAATAAAGAAGGAATAAATAATAAGAAATTAATAAATTCCCATACTTTTTAATAAATAAAACGCTTAAAAACCTAATATATAAATTATAAAAAAAATTCCATTTAATTAATTATCCTACATAATAAAGGATTAATAAATAAAATAATATAATATATTTAAGTTACTTATAAAATCCCCTAATATAATTATAAATATAATCTTAACGCCTTTAATAACCTTATTAATATTATTATAAATACTTACACTATTCTTATTACTTTTACTTAACTTATTATTCTTACTTATTTAATTACTTTTATTATTACTAAAAAATAAAGCTAATTAAGAATTATTTAAATTATTAAAATGAGAAACAAATAAATTTACTTTATATTTAATATTATGGATAATACTTAAATTATTAAAAAAATAAAGGCATTTTAATAAATAGCTATATATTTCCTTATTTATATTATCCTTTAACTAAAATATTATACTAATTTATCTCTTTATTATTATTACCTATAATTTAATTATTCTATATAACTTTTGGTTAATATTATTAAAGTTATTAAAGTTATGATAATTATTAAAGTTTATATAGAACTATTTATTTAATATTATATCCTATGATTTAGGTTCTATCTTTAATACTTTATTAAAATCATTAAGATTATTAAAATTATTAAGTTTATTCCCCTTTTAATAAAGCCATTTATTATTTTTATTAATAAATTTTATTGAACTTATTACCTTATTATAATTAATTTATAGCTAATAAAAGTTATTACTTAATATATTCCATCTTTTTTATTTTATTTCATTATCCTTAATAGGAAGTAATATATAAAAGTTATAAACTATTTTTAACTTTTTTAATCCCTTAAGGAATAATATATATATAATATAAAAAATAAATTAAGCAAAATAAACGAAAATATATTTATAAGATATTTATTTAATTATATAATATTAATAATTATAATATTTTTTTATTAGCTCTTATATATATAAAGCTATACTCTTAAGTAATTTTATTATTAATTATGCAAATAACTTAGATTTAATATCTTTATTAACTTTCTTTAGGAATAATATTAATATATTAATATTAAAAAGCTTATGAATATTTATATATAACAAGATCTTATTAAAAAGTTTATTAAGAAAATTATTACTTCTTATATTTAATACTTAATCTCATATGAAATTCCATAAAAATCAAGCTTTATATATTATAAAAATCATATAATTACCTTCTATAATATTTAAATTCCTAATTAAATAATATTTCTTTAATAATTTATTTATTTACTTATTAATAATAGGCTTAAGAAAATTTCTCTATAATATTAATAATTTATTTAAGAAAACCTAATATTTAAAATAAAAAATAATAATATATCCTAACTTATAATTATTTATTAATATAAATATTATTAATAAAATGTTAAAACGATAAAATATAATAACTTATAATAACCTTTAAGATTTTTTAATATATAGAAATATAATTTGGTTATAAGATTATTTATTAAAATAATATTATTTTTATCTTAAAATATATAAGCTAATTAACCTCTTATATTTTTAAATAAATAAGTTTAAAAGGGATAATCACTACTTTAAAAATTATTATATATATTTAATAAATTATTTTTAATATTATCCTAATAATTCCTAATAATAATATAATAAAAGTAATAAATTAAGTAATATAAAATATCTTTATTATTTATAATAATAAAAATTAATAAAGGATTAATATTAACTTTAAGGATTTTAAAATAATAAATTTTAAATTAATTAAAACAAATTATTAAAAAAGGCATTAAGTTTAATTTAATACCTTTATTCTTTAAGAAATTATAAATTAAATATTTTATAATAAGTTAAAATATTATATATATTATATTAATAATAATTAGGGTAGAAAAACTTAACAAATAAAAAGAAAACATACCTTTAAAAATATTTAATTTAATAGGTGAAAGGTAAATAAAAAGATAAATAAAACATTTAAAATAAGCCTTTTTAAGGATAAAATACTTAAAGAATAACTTTTTTTAAAGGATAATATATAATAATAATAATTTAATTTATTAAAGAAATAAGTTAAGAAAAGCTTAATAATGGTAACCATTATAAATGTAATTTAATAAATAAAACATCTCTTATTTTAATATTTAATTTATCTTTATTATTTTCATATATGTACTTTATATCTAAAAATATTTAAATAATTTCTCCTTAAAAAATCATTTATATAAAACTAATATTTCTAAATTAATTAAGATTTAATTAAAATTAATAAATATTATTATCTTTTATATTAATAATAATGATATAATATATTTAAGGATATTATATAAATAATTTCCAAATTATTCTCATTTTTTAACGGAATTATTTACGTAATAAAGTTTCTCGCGTAATATTATACGCTTATTACCTACTTTATTAAAAATAACATTATTTTTATATATAAATAACTTTATAATAATTGCTTTTATAAATATATAATTATATTTATTAAATAAATAACTTAAATTTATATAAAATAAGCTTAATTATACTTTTATATAATTAATATAATTTAATTTATTAGAAATAAAATTAAATAAGTTTTAAAATAAGCTTATATAATATATCTTTAATAAAAAGCTTTTAAAGCTTTTAAGGCTTTTAAAGCTTTTATTATTAATAATGCTTTACTATAAGATTTATAATATATAAATATTATATTTATATAGTAAACAATTATTTTACCTTAGCTATTTAAAATCTTTAAATAATTATTATAATGGCTTTAATTATAAAGAAAAAATATACTTATCCTTTTAATATTCCTTTCTTTAAATCTTAACTTAAAAATATTATTTTCCTTAATATATATATTCGTATAAATATAAGTATATTTTTTAATTTAATAATAGTTAAGGAATATTTCTTTTTATTTTTATAATATACCCTTATAATTAACCTTTATTACTTAAGAAATATTTTCCTTAGAAAAAATAGTTTAATTTATTTAATAAGGTTAAATCGCCTCGCATAAAAAAATTAAGGCTAACCGAATTTAAGCCGGCATATTTTATTATTAAAAACTTTAACTTTAATTACAATAATATTACGCTTAAATTATTAAGGACAAAACGGTTAATTAAAATATAAGTAATTTAACCATTGCAAATATATTATTTTATTATTTAAATTAATTAATAATAATTAACTTTAATTTCCTTTAATTACTTATTTTTTTATCCTTATAAAATTCATTTTTATTTATATTTTAACCTTATTAATTAAAAGGATATAATGGCGATAAGTAATTTTATTAGCCGTTATTTATATTAAGTTTTAACGTTATAAAATGTTAATATGGTATATTTTATAACTTAAAACTTATTAAAAACTTTAACTAATTAGTACTTAATATTAAAATACCAATATATTAACTAATATATTTAGTTTAGTTAAATATTAAAAACTTAATTATTTAGTTAAATATATTTAATAAATTAATTATTATATTAGGGATTATAATTTAATCTTATTAATATAATAAGCTTATTAACATATCTTAGAATATTTTTATAAAATATTATAATTATTATAAAACATTTAATAAGTTAATTAATGTTTTTTAAAATTTTATAAAATATAATAGTGGAAATAATATATTTATCGGTATATTTTAAGATTTATTAGCTATAATATTAAATAGTAATGGTATTTTCGTTTGTAATTATTATTATTAAACGAAGTTATAATAAAATAATACCGTAATTTATGAAATACGTACATTTATATTAAATATATAGCTTAATTAAAAACATAACTAATTTAATTATTATTAAACCATTTCTTTTTTTATATCCTTAATAATATAAAACTTTGCTTAATTATTAAATCCTTTTCTTATAAATGTTTAAACGAAATTAATCGCCATTAACTCATAAGTTTAAAAGTATTATTATTTTATAATATAATAAAAAGTGTTATATTTTTAAATATATTCCTTATTAATTATAACTAAGGTTAATTTACTATTTATTAACTATTGTTATAAGCGTTAAAACGTTAAATTAAATTAATCCTTATGATTATAAAACCATAAGTTTATGAAAATTTATTTTTAACGCTTATAACTATATATTAAAATTACAAAATAACTTCTTTTATTTAAGAATTAAATTAAATATATAATTAACCCTACGCTTAATATTATATCTTTATATCTTTTAAATATTAATAATATAATATTTTCATTAAGTATAATATAACTTAGAATTTAAAAGAGGTTATATTAATATTATATATTTTCTTAAATTATTTAAAGGAATAATTAAAGATTAAAATCGGATAAATAATTCTTTTTATTAATTTTCCTAATTATATTATAATAGGTAATTAAATAATCTTATTATATTATTAACTTTATATTTCCATACCGCTTAAATATATTTGTTAAGAAATATTTTTTAATTTTAATATAACCTATATTCCTAAAAGGGAAAAATGTTAAATAACTTTATATAAAGTAATTAAGCCATAAAATTAACTTATTATTAAAAGTATTAGAAAATGCTTTTAAAGATAAAGGATATTATAAATAATAAACGTTATATAGCTAATTAAAGGCTTTTAATAAAGTGAATAGCATTTAAAATAGTTATAATAAAGAAAGTTTAAACTTTTATACTTATATTTTATTAAAATATATTTTACTTTTAAGCATTTTCCTAATTAATTATATAATATATAATAATAAAGATTATATTGCTAATAAATTTAAGATTATATTATAAGATTTAAAGTATAATTGTTAAAAGGTAAGGAATAAATTAAAGGTAATAATAAAATACGCTATATATTTAAATATTTGCCTACGTATTAAAAAAATAAAAAGAACTTAATTTTAAAAGCAACGTTATTAAAATTTTATAATCCTTTATAAGCTTATTTTATATTATTTATAAGAAAACTTAAAGTAATTTATTATCTTACTTATTTTTTAATATAATATTATTTTAATTACCTTAGAAAATAAAAAAGTATTTATTACTTTAATATAAAAAGCTAACGTTATTAAAAAGCACGTTAATAAATTAATTTCCAATTTAATTAAATTAGGAAAACTTAAAGCTAATAAGCTTTAAAATTAAGTTTAATATAACTTAAGTCATTATAAATCTTTTTATTTATTATTTTATAATTATTATTAAATAAGAAATATTACTTTATTATTAATATATATAAGCTATTAGGAAAGGATAAAGATATACATTATAAATAAAAGATTAACCTTAATTAAAAAAACGCATTTTAAAAAGTAATTAATTCAAATTCAAAGATATAAAATGCTTTATTAAAGTACTTTAAGTAAACGTACTTAATTTATATTAAAGCAATTTATAGTTATTCCTTAAGTTATTATATATATTAATTATCTTATAACTTTCGCTAACTTTAAAGCTTAGTTATTATAAATAAAGGAAAGCGTAATATTATTTTATATTATAAATATAATAAATAAGCTAAACCTTAACTTTTTTATTTTAATTATATAGTTATTTTTTAAATATATTAACTTAAAAGAATAATATAAAAATAAATGCGTTAATTATATTTAAGAGGAAAAGAATTTATACACTTATAACAATAACGCTTATAAGTAATATATATATATATTTATAATATTAAAAAAGTTAAATTTAATAAATTTTCTTAAGGATTAATATATTTAAAATAAGTTAAAAAATATTACTTAAATCATTTAATAATAACATATAAAATAAAAAGGTAATTAAAATAATTTAAACTATTCGCTATAATAAAAATAATATTATAAGAAATAAAAAAGGAATTATAAAAAAGTAATAAAGATAATAATTAAATTATTTATTTAAATTATTTATTCCTTTAAATTAAGCTTATATTTAAGAAAGTATAATTTAATATATTTTTATTTATATTTATTATTTACCCCTTTTAAATTTATAATATTAAATTATATAATATAAAAGCTTTTTATTTATTATTATATATTATTAACTTATTTATAAATTTTATTTATAATAACTTAATTATAACTATATAATGATTTAATTATAACTTAACGAAAATTTAATTATAACTTAATAATAACTTCATTATAATTTAACTATAAATAATATTATCTTTTAAAAAGCTAATAAAATAAAAATAATATTAATAATATGTAATATATTTAATTTATATTTATATCCTTTAAAAAAGCTAATTAAAGTAATTTTATTAATATAAGTTTTATTTTAATATACCTTTTTTTAAATATTAAATTTAAGTAAAAATATAAATAATAGTTAAAGCTTTTATTATATAACCTTCTTTTACTTAAGTAATTACTTATAATAATTATTACTTAAATAATCTTATTTAATTAATTTAATTTAATTAATCTTATTACTTTAACGTACTTCTTTTAATAGAGGCTAAATGAAAGTTTAATTAAAGCTTATCCCTAATTTAATTATTTTAAAAAAAGGGTGTTATGGCTCAAAAAAATGACCTTTAGAATTAAGGTTGGATTAAGATTATGTGATATAATTTATGAATTAAAAGTCCTATATTATAGATTAAGAGATTAAGGATTTGTAAAGCTATATAATAAAATTATAGATTTATAAATTTAAGATAATAATTTAAGAAAAGGGAAATAAGTATAAGAAGGATAAATTTCCTTATATATTTAATCATTTATTCTTTAAGTTATTAATTTAAGCATTTATTTTCTCTTAAATAAAGAGTATTATAAAATTTCCTTTATAATTAAAAGTTATTTTTAATTAATTCTTAAGTATTATTACCTTATAAAATTAAAAACCTTAAAGTATATATTAATTTATAAGAATTATTAATTAAAAATAATAAATAAAATTATAACATTTTAATAACTTCTTTAATTAATGTTAAGCATTAGTTAAGAGGAAAATTTACTTATAAATAATTCTTAAAGGAATATTTTCTAAGTTAAAAAAATAATAATAAACTTTAATTATGCTATAATCATTATTAGCTATATTATTATAAGAAGTAAAACCTTAAATATTTCCTTATATAGGAAAATTAATATAAGAAATTATTATAGTAATATTTAAAGTTATTAAATCTTTAAGTATACCTTTATTAGCTATTATCTTTAAGGGAAAATAAATAACTATTTTAAAAGAAGTAAAAGAAAAAAGTAGTGGAAAGAAAGAGGGCAATAATAATAAAGATAATGAAGAAAAATCGATACCTTAACCTTTAAAGCCTTTAATATCTTAGTTTTAACCTTTAAAACCTTTAACTTAACATTTTCCAAAGCTACTTAAAGCATTAAAACCCTTAGAAAACTTAAACCTAAACTTAAAACCTAATAATAATAATAATATAAATATATTAAAGGTTAAAGAATTTAAACCAACTTTTCTTAAAAGGTATAATAGAAAGGAAAATCCTAATAATTTTCTAATTTAAATTAAAATATACCTTTAATTTTATTAAAACTTAATAATTATAAAGTATTAAAAAGTATTAATTACATTTTAATTATTAGGTAAGTTAATGTTTAATTAATTCTCTTTAATTCTTATAGATTAAGTTAAAAATAATAATAATATTAAGGAAAAAATCAAATATATTTTCAAAGAATTCTTAAACTTTAAAGAGAAATTTAAGCTTATATTTGGAAATCTTATTTAATAATAAAAGGTTAAAATTAAATTATATTACCTTTAATAGGATAAATTTATATTAAATTATGCCATTAAGTTTAAGAAATTAATTACTTAATTTAAACTATTAATTAAAAGTTTCTTTTACCTTTTTTATTAAGGATTAAAAGAATATGTTAAAAATAAACTTTATAATAATAACTTATATAAGTAAAGGAATTTTAAATAGTTTAATGCTTTTATTAAGAAAGTTATTATTATTAATAATAAAAACTTTAAATAATACCTTAAGAAATAAAAGACTTTATTATAGAACATTAAAAGGTATTAATTTAATAAAAATAAGTAAATTAACTTTAAGAAATTATAAAAAGATATTAAAATTAAATTTAATTTAATTAAACTTAATGAGTTTTAAACCTAAGGGAAAAAATCTTAAGATAAGTTTAAAATTAAGTATTATAATTATGGAAAGATAAGATATTATAAAAATAAATATTAAAGTAAAAAACCTAAAGTATATAAAGGAAAAATACCTTAAGATAAAAAGGTATTAAAAGCCATTACAAATAAAAAGAAGATTAGTAATATATTCATTATTATAATTAATTAAATAATTTAAAAAAAGAACCTAAAAATTAATAAGTATAAAGTTTATTAAAGGGTTAAACTTTACGCTTATTAATTTCATTTAAAATATCTTAAATTATTATTTATTATTATAAATGGTTATAAATATTATGAGATTAATTTAATAATATATTTAAGCCATTAAGTTAAATACCTTAAGAAATTAACCCTAAATAAAGCTAAAGCCTTAATTAAGGTAATATATAAAGTAGAATATTAGAAATATTATAAGAATTCCAGTTATAAGAAATATTATTAAGAAAAATATAATAATTTATATTAAACCTTTTATTAAAATAATTTATGCCTTATATATTAAAACTTAAAGAATAATTAATACTATTATTCTTATAGAAACTTTAATAATAAGCTTTTAAAATTTAAGGAATGTTTATATGGTTATAACTTATAAAAGGAATATTTATAAATATATTTTTAATATTTATAATTTAATATTAACTAAGAAGTTATTATATAAGGATATATATGCTATATTAACGTTTTTTATAATCTTTATAATATATTAGTTATGGGAATAAGTAAAAAAAAAGTTAAATAATAATTGTAAATAATATATTATATACTTAATTAATTATAAAAGAAATAGTTATATGGTTTAAAGTTATTTAATATTAAGATTAATTTAAAACTAAAATATATAAAAATAATTATTAAAATATTTTAATAATTCTAAAATTAATATTAATAAAGTTAGAAATATCTTAAATTTCTTTAATATTATATTACTTATTCTTTAATATTAAAATTATTTAATGTTTTAAATTTAAAAGAATGGAAATAATATTTAATAATATATTAAAGATTTTTATATTTAGCTTATATTAATTTAAAGTTATAATTAACCATTAGTAAATTTTAAAACAAAATTAATGATTAATTAAATAAATATATTATAAAAAAGTATTCTTTAAATATAAGTTATTATATAAAGGATTAATAAGATTATTATAATAATAAATATTAGGAATATACCATTAGGAAAATTAAAGTATAAAAACTTAATTTCTTAAGATTAGAATAATAAGTATCTTTTAAGGAATACTTTAATAATAAGAATTATTAACAAAAATTAAAAAACGGCTAAGGCCTTTATCATTAAAGCATTAAGGAATTAAAAAAGGAAAGTCCTTATTTAAAGTAAAGGTTAACTTTAAAGAAAAGAAATAAATTATAATTTAAGTTAAATATAAGAATATAAAATATTAAGCCTTAATAAATTTAAGAGCAAAATTAAGTTATATATTAGTAAAAATAACTAAAAGGGATAAGATTTTTTAAAAATATAAATAATAATTTTATAAGTTAATTACCTTTAATGGAAATATTATAACCTATAAAAATGGCAAAATATTATAAAAAATAGTACCGTTTAACTTAAAAATCTAAGGATATTAAAATATTATTATTTTTAATATAACTAATATTAATTATTATGATTTTATTTTAAAAATGAATTAACTTAAGTAAAGTAATTTAAGAATATATTAAAAGATAAATTATTTTTAATAGGATTATTTAAAAAAGCTAACCTTTAAAACTTATTAAAGGAGTAATATATATAATTCTTAGAATAAAGGAGTAAAAATAAATAATATTACTTATATAATTTAAACTTTTTAACTTAAAAATTTAATATATAAAGTATTATATAAATACTTATGATTTTATAAACTATTTAAAGATAAAATAAAAGAAGAATTATTAAAATATAATTAATAAGATTATAAGATATATCTTAAAAAAAGATAATATCTTAAATTATTTTTAATATATTTAATAAATTAGAAAAAGTTAAAAGTACTTTAAAAAAATATTTAATAAAATTTTAAAAAGGGATATATTTAAGAATTGAAATTATTATTAAGGTATTTAATTATAATAATATTTAAGGTAAATAAGAATAATAATTAAAAGATTAATAAGAATGGAAAATTTATATAAAAATAAGTTATTAATTATTAACATTTTAATAATATTATTAAAAAGAATAAATATATATTATTTTTAATTAAGCTTATAAAAGGATAAATTAATAAGGTTAAGATTTTTATAGCCTTAAACCTTAAAAATAACTATTATATAATTTAAATAGTTAAAGGATATAAGTAATATATAGCTTTTAAGATAATATATAAATATTATAAATATAAAATTATATCTTTTAAACTTATTAATATATTAATTACCTTTTAATATATAATTATAATAATACTTAGAAAATATTTAAATAAATTTATATTTATTTATTTAAATAATATACTTATATACTTTAAAAATAAGGAAAAATATTAACAATATATATTATTAATATTAAAAGCTTTAAAAAAGGTTAACCTATTAATTTACCTTATTAAAAGTAAATAATATATTAAAAAACTTAATTATTTAAGATTTATAATAACCTTAAAAAAATTTAGATTTAAAAAGAAAAAGTAATAATAATTAAAAATTAGTCTAAACTAAAAAACATTATAAATATATATATATTTTATAACTTTATTAATTATATTTAAGAATTAATTATAAATTTTGAAATAATTATTAAGCCATTAATGAAACTAATAACCTTAAAAAATTAGAAAGGATCTTTTAAATTTACTAAAAAGGTAAGGAAAGCTTTCTATAAAATTAAAAGGGTTATTATAAATAAAGTAATATATAAACTTTTAAATAATAATAAAAAGAAAAGACTTAAAATAAATATATTAAATATAACGGTTAGAATAGTTTTAAAGTAACTTAAAGATAATGAAAAATAATACTTAATTATGTATTATTTAAAAGCATTATATAATATAAAGCTTAAATATAAAATTTATAATAAGGAGTTATTAATAATCGTTCAAATATTAAAAGAATAATAATCATAGCTTAATAAAACTAAGGAATTTATTAGCATTTATTTAAATTATAAGAACCTAATATAATTTATAATAACCTAAAAGTTTAACCAAAGATATAAAAGATAAATAATTTTTTTATTTTAATTTAACTTTAAAATTTATTATATTAAAGAAAAAGAAAATATTTAAATAAACCTCTTTAGCCAAAGAGGAAATTATAACACTAAGATTAAAAAAAGAAATATTTAAATATTAAAATAATAAAATAATGGAATAATTACCTTAACATATATTTAAATTAATAAAGATAATTAAATATAAAGATTTAAGAATATTTATAATTAATAAAAGTTTAAAGAATTATATTAATAAGGAAAACCTAATAAAATATTATTATTTTAAAATAAAATATATATCCTTAATAAGATTAAGGAAATATTTATAAAGGAATTTTATAAATATTTTTTATATAAATATTAAGGAATATTTAAGATAATTAAAAGGATTTAAGAAACTTATAATTTTTTAAATATTAAAAACATAATTATTAAGGTTATTAAAAAATGTAATATTTATAATAAAGTTAAAGGAGTTAAATATAAATTATATAGCTTACTTTAATTAATTAAAATATTAAATAAATTATGGGATATTATTGTATGGGATTTTATTATAAGCTTATTTATTTTAAAAAATCCTTTAATAAGATTTTAATATAATATTATATAAGTTATTATTAATAAATTTATTAAATATAAATACTTTATTTTATATAAAATAAATAATATTATAAAATAGCTTATATTTATATTTATATAAGAAGTTTTTAATAAATATAACTTACTTAAATGAATAATTTTAAATAAAAATAAGCTTTTTATATTTAAGTTTTAAATAAGTTTAATAAAAAAGTTAGGAGTTAAACAAAAGTTATTTATAATAACATACCCTTAAATAAATGAACAAATTAAAAGGTTAAATTAAACATTTAAATAATACTTATAAGATTATATTAATAACTAATAAAATAATTAGGTTAAATTATTATTAATTACTTAGGTAACTTATAACACTAATATTAATAAGGATATAAATGTTTTATTATATATAACCCTTTATAAATATTAGTTAAAAATAATTAAATAGGAATTATTTAATAATATAACTCCAAAAATTATTATAATAGCTTTAAAAGTAAAAATATTTATTATTAAAATATAAACTTTATAATTATAATTATAATAACAATTATAATTTATCCAAAATAAAATAATAATATATTATAATTATAAGAAAATTAAAGGATTAATCTTATAAAAAAAAGATAAGGTTTATTTATTTCATAATAAATAATACTTAATATTAAAGATATCACAAATTTACATTAAAAACCAAACGAAAAATTAGATTTTAAAAAGTTAAGATCTTTTAAAATTAAAAAAGTTTTATTAAATATTAACTATAAGTTTATAATATCATTAAAAATAAAACTTCAAACCTGAATATTTTATATTATTATATTAAAATTAATATTAAAAAATATTAAAATTAAATAAATTATTAAACTTAAAGAAAACTTAGAAAAGTATAAAATTAAATATATATTAAATTCATAAGTAATTAAGAATTAATTATAATATCTTATAAAATGAAAAAATTACTTATTAAAAAATAATATATGGGAATTTATTAAGTATTTATAAGGTTACTTTAAGGAATTTAAAAAGTTTTATTGCTAAAATTTAAATTAATTAAAATTAAAGAAAGATTTATATTTGGATTTAAATTAGCTTAAAAAAAAGGGAAAAGCTTTAAAAGCATTAAAACTTATTCCCTTTTTAAAAGCTTTTTATTCCTTTTACTTAACATGCTTTAATTCCTTAATGAAGTTAAGTTTATAAGTAATTATTCGTTTTAATTTTTCAATTTAATATTTCCTTTATTTTTGTAAATAATAAACCTTAATGATAAATAGCTTTGCTTTTTTCTTAACTTTCTTAAATATTTCTTTAAGATTATAAAATTAAGAAGTAATTTTTAAAACCTTTTTATAAGAAATTTCAAATATATTATAATAAGCTTAACTAAGATAAATATATTTGGTATAATAGTTAAAGTCTTTAAAAGTAATATAAGTTAATTTATAATCCTTATAATAAAAATAGGGCATTTTAAAGTAACTTTGTGAAAAAATTGTTTAAAAAAGTATTATTTAGTTTTTAATAGTTTATTTGAAATAATAAGAAGTTTATAAACTAAATTTGTTAATACTATAACTTAATATAATTAATGTATAATAAAGAAAAAACTTATTAATATTAATCTTTAAGATAAAAACCTTAAAGAGAGGGAATAATGTTATGGCTTAAAAAAATAACCTTTAGAATTAAAGTTAAATTAAAATTATATAATATAATTTATAAATTAAAAATCTTATATTATAAATTAAGAGATTAAGGATTTATAAAGCTATATAATAAGATTATAAATTTATAAATTTAGGATAATAATTTAAAAAAGGGAAATAAATATAAAGAGAATAAGTTTTCTTATATATTTAATCATTTATTTTTTAAGTTATTAATTTAAGTATTTATTTTCTTTTAAATAAGAAATATTATAAAATCTCCTTTATAATTAGAAGTTATCTTTAATTAACCCTTAAGTATTATTATTTTATAAAACTAAGGATTTTAAAGTATGTATTAATTTATAAGAGTTGTTAACTAAAAGTAATAAATGGGATCGTAATAAAGGGCTTAAATTATATAAAAGGAAAATAATAATATTCTTACGAAATAAAGCTATACGTAAGCTTTATAAGCTAAATAAAATAAACTATTAATAATAAAAGAAAGGAAATAATAAAATTAACTTAAATAAAAGCTTTAATATTTATAATTTAAACTTAAGAAAAATATAAATAAGGATATAAATAAAGATTTAAAATAAAATTTCATTATATATTAAATTATTATTAAACTAATATTAAGTTATTATATATTCTTAATAATTTATTAATTTCTAAATTTTATTAGGAGATTAAAATAAATTAATATAATTAACGTTAATATATATTTACTTTAGTTTTAATAATTATTAATTATTAAAAAAAAGAATAAAGTATATATTTCGCTTTAATTTATAAGGCTATTAAATATTTTTCCTTTTTAAATTATATTTTTATTTTAATTAAGGTAGTAGCTTTCTTTTCTTAAGAGTTAATTCCTTTATATTGCTTTAATTTCCTTTATTTTATATTTATTAATAAATATTATATAGAATAAAAATTGGAAAAAGGTATAAAATATTTCTAAGATTATTTAAGTTAAAAAAAAATTAAATAATAATTAAAAGAATATCCTTTAATAACTCCTTAATTTTATTATTTATATTAACGGTTTTAAAGTTATTATTATCCCTAGAATTTTTATTAACTTTTTAATTAAACTTGTTTTTACTTAAATTACCATTACCTTTAAAAACCTTACTAATTATTTCTTAATTAATTTTATTTTTAAGGTCTTTATTAATAATTCCTTAATTATTCTCTCCTTTAAAGGTTTTATTATATACTTTAATAAATCCTTTAATTATAAATTTAATCTATTAATTAATAAATTTAACGTAGGATTTAATAAGTATTTTAATAAGAGAATTAACTAATATATTTAAGATAAATGTTAATAATAATAATTCTTTAAAGTATAATATAAATTATTTATTATTTAACCTTATTTTAACGTTAGTTAAGTTAAAGTAAAATATATTAAAAAAGGTCATTTTAATTAAAAATTAAAACTTAATAAATAATTTAAATAAAAATATTTAAATATTATAAAGGTTAACAATTATTTCAATATATATAACTATAAAAAGATTAAAGAAATAAAAGGCATTAATAATAATAAATAAGCCATTTATATTTAATATTAATTAAAATTTCATTAAACTAATATTAAATATTAATTAATATATTATTAAAGAAAGTTTAATTTATAATTTATATATTAAATAATAATTATTTAACTTTAACTTTAATTTTTATAAATTTATATTATTATTTAATATATTATTTTAAATAATTATTTAAGCTATATACCGTAATTATTATTTCATATTAATCTTTAAGCTTTTAATACCTTTAAGAAGTTAATAAAATTAAATATTTATTAAGTAATAATTTAATATATTTTATAATAGAAAGAAAAGCCTTATATAATTATAAATTTAAGATTTTCATATTTATAAAAAAATTAACCTTAGCTTAATATATATTTAATAAATATTATATTTATATAATAGCCTTTAATTAATTTATAATAAAATTAATTTTAAAGATAAATAAAGATTATAATTCATAACTAATATAAATTAATAATAAAAAATATTATAATATATTATTTTATTTAAAT
>JAMAKT010000173.1:0-21247 GCA_023628415.1 Hypoxylon sp. PDH2405 | reverse complement strand
CAATCAATTAAGCCCTACAATTAAGGACTATCATCAGTAATTACACCGATCAGGTGCATACAGTGATTGCGTGACACGATCTCCACGATATGTTAGCCGTAAGAGTAGGCAGAAAAGAAATTAAACAGCAACTATAGGCAATACACCATACGCCCAATTGGTTATAAGAAAAACAATCGTACGGCCCAAAGTTATTCGGTATTAAGATCAATTTAAAACTAAAGTATGCAAGAACGGCTACCAAAGTACTCTAACAACTCCAAAACCGATATCGATAAAGCTAAAAATACCCTAAATTCCCCCGATATTATATTATTCATTTCTCAATATTGGAACTACCTAACGTTCTAAACTTAAAAGAATGGGAGCAATATCTCATAATACGTTAAAAACTCTTATACTTAGCCTATATTAACCCAAAGCTACAACTAGCCATTAGCGAATTTCAAAACGAAATTAACGATTAATTGGATAAATATGCCATAAGGAAGTATCCTTTGGATATTAGCTATCATATAAAGGACTGGTGAGATTATCGCAATGATAAGTGTTAGGAATACGCCATCAAAAAGGCTAAAGCATGGAAACTCAATCTCCCAAAACTAAAACGACAAATATCCTTTAAGGAATATTCCAACTACTAACAAAAACCAAAAAACGATTAAAGCCCTTATCATTAAGGTACCGAGAAGCTAAGAAAGGAAAGTCCTTATTTAAGGCAAAGGCTAACTTCGAAGAAAAGAAACAAATCATAGTTTAAGTCGAGCACAAAAGTATAAAGTACCAAGCCCTAATAAATTCAAAAGTAAAACTAAGCTACATATTAATAAAAGTAACCGAAAGGGATAAAATTCCTTAAAAATATAAACAATAATCCTATAAGTTAACCACCTTCGATAAAAGTGCTACGACCTATGAAAACAACAAAATACTACGAGAAACAATACCGCTTAACCTAAAAATTCAAGGATATTAAAATATTATCACTCTTAATATAGCTAATATTAATTATCACAACCTTATCCTAGGAATGGATTAGCTTAAGCGAAGCAATCCAAGGATACATTGAAAAATAAGTTATCTCCAATGAGATTATTTAAAAAAGCTAACCTTTAAAACTTACCAAAGGAATAATATATGTAACTCTTAAAATAAAGAAGCAAGAATAAATAATATTGCCTATATAATTTAAGCCTCCTAACCTAAAGATTTAATGCGCAAAGTACCACGCAAATACTTACGGTTTTACAAGCTATTCAAAAACAAAACAAAAGAAAAGCTACCGAAACACAATTAATGAAACTATGAAATATACCTTAAAAAAAAACAACACCCCAAACTATTCCCGATATACCTAATGAATTAGGAAAAGTTAAGAGCACTTTAGAAAAGTATTCAATAAGACCTTAAAAAAGAATATATTTAAAAATTAAAATTATCATTAAGATATTTAATTATAATGGTACCTAAGGTAAATAAAAACAATAATTAAAAGATTAATAAGGACGGAGAACTTATATAAAAACGAGTTATTAATTACCAATACCTTAATAGTATTATTAAAAAGAACGAACATACGTTACCCCTAATTAAGCTTATAAAAAAATAAATTAGCAAGGCCAAGATTTTTACAGCCTTAAACCTTAAAAACAACTACTATATAATTCGAATAACTAAAGAACATAAGCAATATATAGCTTTTAAAATAATACATAAGCACTATAAATATAAGGTTATGCCTTTTAAACTTACCAATATACTAACTACCTTCTAGCACATAATTATAACAATATTTAGGAAGTATTTGGATAAATTTATATTTATCTACTTAAACGATATACTCATATACTTTGAAAACGAGGAAGAACATTAGTAATATATGTCATTAATATTGGAAGCCCTAAAAAAGGCTAACCTATTAATCCACCTTATTAAAAGTAAATGATATGTTAAAAAACTTAATTACTTAGGATTCACGATAACCCCGGGAGAAATTCGAATTTAAAAAGGGAAAGTAACAGCAATTAAAGATTGGCTCAAACCGAAAAGCGTTACGGATATACGCGCATTCCATGGCTTTATCAACTACGTCCAAGGATTAATTGCGAATTTCGGAGCAATCACTAAACCACTAATAGAATTGACAACCTTAAAGAATCAAAAGGGACCTTTTAAGTTCACCGAGAAGGTAAGGAAGGCCTTTAATAAGATTAAAAAAGTTATTACAAGTGAAGTAATATGTAAACTCCCGGATAATAATAAAAAGAAAAGACTTAAGATAGATGTATTCGATATAGCGGTCGAAGTAGTCTTAGAGTAACTTAAAAATAATGGAAAGTAGTACCTAATCGTATATTACTTAAAAGCATTATACGATATAAAGCTTAGATATAAAATCTACGATAAAAAGCTATTAGCAATCGTTTAAGCACTAAAAAAATGGCAATTATGGCTCAATGAAACTAAAGAACTTATTAACATCTACTTAAACTACAAAAACCTAGTACAATTTATAATAACCCAAAAACTTAACCAAAGATACGAAAGATAAATAATTTTCCTATCTTAGTTTAATTTTAAAATCTACCACATTAAAGGGAAAGAAAATATCCAAACAAACCTTCTTAACCGAAGAGGAGATTACGGCATTAAGGTCGAGAAAAGAAATATTTAAATACTAAAATAATAAAATAACGAAACGGTTACCCTAACACATATTCAAATTAACAAGGACGATTAAATATAAAGATTTAAGGATATTTACAACCAATAAGAGTTTAAAGAATTACACCAACAAGGAAAACCTAATGGGATATTATTATTCCAAAATAAAATATATGTTCCCAATAAGATTAGGAAGACGTTTGTGAAGGAATTTTATAAACATCCCTTATATAAATATTAAAGAATATTTAAAACGACTAAAAGGATTTAAGAAACCTATGATTTTCCAAACATTAAGAAAACGATCACCAAAGTTATTAAGGAATGCAACGTTTACAATAAAGTTAAAGAAACTAAACATAAGCCATATGGCCTACTTTAACCAATTAAAGTATTAGATAAACTATGGGATATTATTACGTGGGACTTTATTATAAGCTTACCTATCTTAAAGGACCCCGCGATAAGATCTTAGTATAACGCCATATGGGTTATTATTAATAAACTTATTAAGTATAGGTACTTCATTCTATACAGGGTGGATAGCACCACAAAACAGCTCGCATTTGCATTCATATGAGAAGTCTTTAACAGATACGGCCTACCCAAACGAATAATTTTAGATAGAGACAAGCTTTTCATATCCAAATTTTGGATGAATCTAATGAAGAAGCTAGGAATCAAGCAAAAGCTATCCACAACAACACACCCCCAAACAGATGAACAAACCGAGAGGCTGAATCAAACATTTAAACAACATCTACGAAGCTATATCAACAACTAGCAAAATAACTAGGTTAAACTACTACCAATTGCTCAAATAGCCTACAACATTAGTATTAATGAGGACATGAGTGTCTTACCACACACAGCCCTCTATGGACATCAGTCAGAAATAGCTAGGCAAGAGCTATCTAATAATATAGCTCCAGAAATCACTATAATAGCCCCAAGAGCAGAAGTATTTGCCACTGAAATATAAACTCTACAGTCACAACTACAACAACAATTACAATTCATCCAAAATAAGATGGCAACGTACTACAATCGCAAAAGGATTAAGGGACCAATCCTACGGAGAGGAGATAAGGTCTATCTGCTTTGCGATAAACAGCACTTAATGTTAAAGATATCACAAATTCGTACCAAAAGGCCAAGCGAAAAATTGGATTTTAAGAAACTAGGACCTTTCAGAATCGAGAAAGTCTTATCAAACACCAACTATAAGCTCGAAATACCATTAAAAATGAAACTCCGAATCCGAGTGTTCCATATCGCTATGCTAGAACCAGTACCAAAGAACGCCAGAATTGAATAAGCCATTGAACTCGAAGAAGACCTGGAAGAGTATAAAGTCAAACGCATATTAGATTCACGAGTAGTTAGGAATCGACTACAATACCTCGTGAAATGGAAGGACTACCCACCAGAAGACAACACATGGGAACCTATTAAGCACCTACAAGGCTGCCTTAAGGAACTTAAAAAGTTCCATCGCCAAAACCCAAATCGGCCAAAACTAGAAAAGGATCCACGTCCGGATCCAAATTGGCCCAAGAAAAAGAGGGAGAAGCCTCAAGAACATTAAGACTTACTCCCTTTTCAGGAGCCTCCTGCTCCTCCCGCTCAATACGCTCCAACTCCTCAATGGAGCTAAGCCCACGAGCAATCATTCGTTTTAATTTTTCAGCCTAGTATTTCCTCTGTTTCCGCAAACGACAAACCTTGGCGGCAGACAGCTCCGCCTCCTCCTCAGCTTTCTTAAGCTCTTCTTTAAGATTATAAAATTGAGAGGTAACCTTTAAGACCTCCTTGCGAGAAATCCCAAACACATCGCAATAAGCTTAACCAAGACGAATGCACTTGGTATAACAGTTGGAGTTCTTAGAGGCAGTATAAGCCAGCTTATAATCCTCGCAGTAGGAGCAGGGCATTTCGGGGTAACCTCACGAAAGAACTATCTGAAGAAGTGCTGCCCGGTTTTTGGCAACCCGTTTGGAACAACGGGAAGTCTATAAACCAGATTTGTTAATACCACAACCTGACATAATTAATGCATAATAAGGAAAGGACTCACCAATGTTGGTCTTTAAGACAAAGACCCTAGAGAGAGGGAATAATGTCACAGCCCAAAAAGACGACCCCTGGAATTAAGGTTGGACCGAGATTACGTAACCAGATCTATAGATTAGGAGTCCCGTATTGTAGATTAAGAGATTGAGAATCTATGAAGCCTCACAACAAGATCACAGATCCACAGATTCAGGACAATAATCCAGGAAGGGAGAATGAGTATAAGGAAGATAAGTTTCCTTATATATCTAATCATTCATTCTCCAAATTATCAATCTAAGCGTTCAATTTCTCTTAAATAAGGAATACCCTGAAACCTCCTTTACGATCTAAAGATACTCTTAATCAACCCCTAAGCATTATTACCCTATAAAACCAAGGACCCTAGAGTACGTACCGATCTATGAGAGTCACTGACCAGAAGTAATAGACGGGATCGCAACATAATTAAGTACATACAATAATTACGTGATAATAAATACATAAATAACAAGTCTTTTTTAATAATTAAAAAAAGAGTAAACTTATTTATTAAATATTAATTAGTTATATTATATATAAATATATAATTAATTAACTACTATACTTTTTTTCAAAATATACTTAAATATAAAGAAATAACATAGGTTTTTTTATTTTTAAATTTTAAAAATTAAAGAAAAAAAATATTAATTTAATAATATTATATATTAATAATATTTTAAATAATAATTAATATATTTTATTAAAAAAGTTTTCTTTATAAAAATATTAATATTATAATTTTTATAAACTTAAAGTAAAATAAAGTTTAATATAAATAATATTTTATAAATTTAAAATATAATTAACTTTTATAAAAACACGTTTATAATAATATTTAACATTTTATATATTTAAATAAAAGCTTTTTAAAAACTTTACGTTTTTTAAAAATAATAAAAATAACATTATTATTATTAATATTAATAAAAACATTATTATTTTTTTAATTATAATATTTTTTAACTTAATATAAAAAGTTTTAAAAATATATTATATCGAAATTATTAACTTTAATAAGCTTTATAATATTATTAATTTTTATTTTAATATAATATTAATTAATAATTAATACGTAATAATATTTAAATATAAGTAAACGTTTAATTATAATAAGTTTTTATTTTATTATAATTTATTTTAACTTTAATAAATTACTTTTTAATTAAAATTTAACTTTTTATATTATTATTATTATTTAAAATTTTGCTTACTTTATAATAACTTTAATATTTTTTAAATTAACGATACGTTACTTTAAAATTATAAGTTATTTATTAAACTTTTTATTAAAGTTAAGTTTAATTAAATTAATTAAATTAATAATATATACTTTACTTAATGTTATTACTTAAAGTTATAAAAATTTAACTTAAATAATATTTATTATAAAACTTTGAAAGCGTAAATATAAAACGTTAGTAATAATTTAATATTTCTTTTAATTTTATTTACATTTATTACGTTTTTTCCGCTTTTTTTTTAATTTATTAAAAACGATTAAACTTTTCTTTAATATAAATACCTTTTTTTATTTACACTTACCTTTAATTAATATATTAGTTTTTTTAATACTTTATATAAAAAATTAATGAGCTTTTATTTATATATTTTTACAAAAGTAAAAATATATTATATAAATTATTTCTTTATTTATTATTATATTTTTATAAAAAACGAAAACATTTACATTATTAATTAAGTATTTACGGTAATATTAATAAATTAAAAGTAATTTATTTAAGTTATATAATTAATAAATGTTACAAATAAAATATAAGATTTAAATTATATGCTTTCGCATATAATTTTATAAGTAGCTTTATACGTATATTTAAAGCACGTTACTTATTAAAAGCAAAGCTTTTTTTACTTAATAAATTATACCGTTTAATTATATAAGAACTTTAATATTATAATAATTATATAATAGTTATAAGCTCGGAAACGCTTAACGCTAATGCTTTAAGTAATTTCTTATATATAAATTTATCTTAAAATCTTATTTCTTTTCTTTATTAAAGAGTTAATTACTTAATTAATTTTTAAAAGTAAATTACACCTTAACTTTATTAATTATAAAAACCTTTAATAAACCTTTTAAATATATTAAATATTTAAACATTTATAACTTTATAAATTAATATTATTACTTAATATAATTTATAAAGGAACATAATATATAATAATATATTAATTTTAAATAGTTTAATAAATTAATAAAAGGCTTAAAACTTACTTAAGCTTTCATTATAAAAAAGGAAATTTAAAAGCATATTAATAAATACGTTAGTAACTTTATTAAATGTAATTATTAAATAATTAAAACTATAGAAAATATAAAGAAAAATTAAGATATATATTAAGCAACTATTATAATAGCTTATTTACGCTTTCTAATATATATGCAAACGCTTAAAATTAAAATAAATAAGTTATTAAATACCTTAACGCTTTTAATACCTTAACTAACCTTAAAAAATTTGTTAATGAATATATTAAATATTATTATAATCTTAAAAGTTTTAAAATTAAAGGTATTAAATAAAATTAAGTTATAAATTCTTTGTTATAGATAAGATATAAGATTTGAACCACATACTCCCGCATATAATTTTATAGGTAGCTTTATACGTGTATTTAAAGCGCGCCGCTTATTAAGAGCAAAGCTTCCTTTTACTTAATAAATTATATCATTTAATTATGTAAAAGCTTTAATACTATAATAATTATATAATAGTTATAAGCCCGGAAGCGTTTAATATTAATACTTTAAGTAATCTTTTATATATAAATTTATTTTAAAATCCTATTCCTTTTTTTTATTAAAGAGTTAATTATTTAATTAATTTTTAAAAGTAAATTATACCTTAACTTTATTAATTATAAAAACCTTTAATAAATTTTTTAAATATATTAAATATTTAGGTATTTATAATTTTATAAATTAATATTATTATTTGATATAATTTATAAAGGAGTATAATATATGGCAATATATTAATCCTAAATAATTTAATAAATTAATAAAAGGTTTAAAACTTTTTTAAGCTTTTATTATAGAGAAGGAAATCCAAAAGTATATTAATAAATATATTAGCAATTATACCAAACATAATTGCTAAATAGCTAAAGTTATAGAAAATATAAAGAAAAATTAAGACATATATTAAGTAATTATTATAATAATTTATTTATACTTTCCAATATATATATAAGCGCTTAAAGTTAAAATAAATAAGCTATTAAATGCCTTAACATTTTTAACGCTTTAATTAATCTTAAAGAGCTTATTAATGAATATATTAAGTGCTATTATAATCCTAAAAGTCCCAAAACTAAAGACATTAAATAAAATTAAGCTATAAATTTTTTTTAAAATAACTTTATTTAATTAGAAGAATAATAAAAAGGAATATAACCTTATTAAGAAGTATTATATAAATATTTTAGCTTAGGTTAAGAAGATAATTAATTTAAAAATTATAAACGTTATATTATTTAAATTATAATATTAAAGATAATATAATTTATAAAGTATAATTAAGATTTTTAAGGATAATTTAATATTATTATATATTAAAACGCTTACTTAAATATAAAAGAAATATTATAAAATACTTATAAAAGTTAAAATGCTAAGCTCTTCATTATTAATATAAATGCTCAAATATGCTTAAGCATATAAAGAGATAAAAGCCTACCATCTACTTAATATAAAGGGATTACTTAATATTAAGGCTTTCTTTAAGATAATAAAAGTATAATTCACCTTATTATAAACTTATATTTAATTTTAAATAACGGTTTAAATAAATTAATTAAAATATTTAATACTTTTTCTTAATTAATAAATCACTTTATAAAATACTTAATTATATCTTTAAAACGTTAATATAAACAAAAAGAAGTTTAAAATATAATTTGTCATAATTTAATGAAATGAAATAAGCTTTAGATTTAATAAAATTATTAATAAATCCGTTAAGAATAACAAATAATAAATTAAATATTAATATTCCTATTAAGGAAAAAGTGATAGATTATATAAGTAAACCCTTAAGAAATGCAAGATATTTCAATTTATTATAACTAATAAAATTAATTATAAGATTAAATAACTAAGTAATAAATAATATAAAGAGATTTAAGCATTTTATTAAATGTTTATTTAAAAGTAGTTAAGAGCAAAAATCAATATTTATAAATAAAAAGTTAAGGAAATTTATTATAAAAAGAAAGCTTCCCATTAAGAAAAGAAAGAAGTTAAAGGTAATAATTAACCAGAAGATGTTATAATAATATTAATTAATTTATATTTCTTATAAGGAAACCTAAAGCTTATAAAGTAATCCATTAAAGATTATATGGCTTTTAAAGTATTTGCTACATTTAAAATTAAAAGATATTTGCTCTTAAAGAATATAATAATAAATAATTATAAATTAATTAACCTAATTAATAATTAAAAGCTTTTAATATTAAGCTTATTTAAACCCGTTAATAAATAAGATATAATTTAAGTAGGCATTATAAGCTTTCTAATCTCTAGGACAAAAAAATGGCTAATCCTTAAATGCCTTATAAGTAAATTAAAGCCTAATATATGTAATTTAATATTAATAAATATAATAATAATAAAAAGATTTTACATAAATATTATTTTTAAGGTTAAGCTTTAATTTATAAATATATAATATAATGGATAAAATTATACTTTATATTTTAATATATTAGAAAAAAGTAATATAATAAGATAACTTATATATAAACATAATCTAATTTTCTTTAAATATAAGCCTATTTTTATTTACTTATTTGCTCCTTTAATACTTCCAATAATTATTCCATTAAATATACCTATTAACGCGGCTAAAATAGTAAACATATTAGAAATTAATTAAAAGCATAATATACAATAACCTAACAAAGACCCATTAAAGCTATAAGAAAATTTAAAAGATCTTTGACATAAACGTTTAGAATATTTAAGATTAAAAGCTTTTTAAGCACTAATATATAAAGCTTAAAATATAAAGATTAATAAAATTACCAAAATTAAATATAAATATTATATAATTATGTATACTTATTAAATCATTAATCATAAATTATTAAAGAAATGTTTAATTAAACCTTTTTAAAGAATTATTTAAAACCTATTTTTTTATAAGAAAAGATATAAAGGATTATAAATATTACTTATAATTAAGGATAAATATAATAAAATATTCTTTATATTTTTTCTTATAAATAAAAACTAAATAATGATAGCTATATAGTTTTAATTATTTAAGAGAATTATATGGAAATAATTTAAACTTAATATATATAAAATGCGAAATAATAATAAACACGTTATATTTTTATATTAAAGGATAATTAAATTTAAGCAATAAGTTAAATAAAAGAGAATTAACTTAAAAGTCCCATTTAGCCATATGTATAAACCTATTGGAGATATAAAATGAATAAGCTAAGAAATAATAAACCATATATTTAAGATATTACTTAAAGTAAAACTTTTAAAAGACTTATAACTTAAAAATACTTTAACGGCAGTTTAACTAATTAATAAAAGCCTAAACTTTATATACCATATGTATTTGCTAATTAAAGTATTTAATGATTAGTTTAGATAATATTTTAAATTCTATACCCCAAAAATCTCTAAGGCGCTTACTAATAACCTACGCCTTAATTAAAGCGGTTTATATGCTTATGGCTACAAAGCATATCCGCTAAAAGAAAAGAGGAAATATAACATAAATAAAAAAATATTTAAGATAATGGGAAGAGCTTATATAAGATATTTAATAAGATATTAAACTTCTAATTTATATTAAGTATAAATCCCCAAAAAAAAAGAATAATTATTATATAAGATATATAATTTAATAAGGAAATCTTTTATATATTAAAGTTTAAACGTTTCGTAATTAGCTTAACAATATTTTAAGTTAATAAAGTAAATGAACTTAAGGAATAGCTAATATATAAAGAAGTATTTAAAGCGTTAAACTTATAAGATACAAAATTATAAAGCCATTAGGAACTAAAGTAAACCATTAAATTAAGGGATGTTATAATAAAGGAGTAACTAGGTGATTAATTGTAAGCTTAAGATTTTATAAAGATACTTATAAACTCAAATCTAAATTTAAATAATATATCAAATAAAGAAAAATTTAATAAAGGAAGAGATAATTTATAAATAAATCTCCTAACCCTTAAAAAAACCTTAGAATTAAGAATAGGAAAAGGTAATGCTCCACTAAATATTAGATAAATACTCTAGGAAATTACAAGCCTTATAAGAAAGAATCCTCTTAAAAAGAAAGTATTTAATTAATAGCCACATTTAATAAACATTAGAGAAAATATTAATAATATAAATAGAAATAATATATTAACACCATTATTATAATATAATAAAGGATATCTTAAGAATTCTTAAATAATATTATATATTATAATAAAGTTTATTAAATCTTTGTATAAGAATAAGTAATTTAAAGGTTAAAAATTTAAAAAAGGAAATTTAAATAACTCTACCTTCACTACCTTAATTTATAAAGATAAGGATATAATTATCCCATTTATTAAATTAAAATAATTTAATTTCTTAGAGACATTCCTACTTAATTAATAGGAAGCTTTATATTAAGAAGATCATAAATATTAAATACTATATGTAATAATTTTTGTAATAATATATTAAAAAAGCGTTAAGAAAATTAACATAGCCTTAAGCAAATTAAAGATATATTAGAATAAGCTTTTAAAACTATTATTAAAGAAATATAAGGAATTGGTTAACTATTTATTAAACAAATGATTTTAGGAAAACGCTAAGGAAGAAATTTAAATATTTAATAAGAATAATATATAATGTGTAATAAAGTAAAATAAAGTAAAAAATACCCCGCTTCTTTTAAAATAAATATTTATATATAAATTTAATAAAAATAACTATTTAAAGAAATATAAATTATAATTAATAATATAAAATAATCTTTAATATTTAATATTTTAAAATATATATACTATAATATTTATAATAAAATTTTTTTATATTATAATGGCGTTGATTATAAAATTTAATATAAATATATAATAGTTTAATATAAAGAATACATTTATGAATGCTTTTTAAATAAGGAAAAAGCTAATTGTTATATAGTTCCCAAAAGAATATAAGAATAAAGAAGGGAAATGTATAAAATTATTAAAAGCGTTATATAAATTATGTAACTTTCCCTTATTATAATATAAAGAAATAGTGAATATTTTAGTACTTAAAAAGCTTATTATATTATTAAAAAAGTTATATTTATTCTATATATTTAATTAAAAAGTTTATATATTAATATATATGGATGATATATTGGTAATTAATGTTCTCAAATATATGGTTAAGGTATAAAAAGTAATTAACCGCTTTAAAAGCTTATATAAGATAAAAGATTAAGGATTAATCAATTAGTATCTTAATATTAAGGTTATTAAAGATAAAAAGCGATATATTATTATATTATTTTATAATAAATATATTAAGAAAATTGCTTAAAAGTTTAATTTAGCTAATAAAAGTTAAATACCGTTAATTCCTTTATTCTTTAAGACGTTTTTTAAGAATATAAGGAAAGCTCTTAAAGCAAATATTAAAGCTTTTTAAAAACGCGTAGGATTTATTCTTTATATAGTTATAATGATTAGATTAAATGTTATATATATAATTATATAGCTCTCTTATCATTTAATAAATCTTACGTTTAAGTATATAATAATAATTAATTAGGTAATAAGATATTTATATGTAATGTATATTTTATACATTATATATAAAGGTGAGAATATTAAAGTTTAGGCTTTAATAATTACAAGCGATATATTATTTATAAATAATATAGAAATTAGATAATTATCCCATAGATAGATTATAAGCTTATATAATGGATTAATAGCTTAAAAAGTAGTATACTTATTAATAATATTAACTTTAATAATAGAAATTAAATTATTTAATATATTAAATATAATAAAAGAAATAATAACTTTATAATAATTATTTAAGGATATATAAATTAACCTAAGGAATGAGTGGAAAATCTATAATAATAATTAATAAATGATTAAATTAATTATTAAAGAAAAGGAAAGGATTAGTATAAAGCTTTATTATATTAATATATAAAATATATGGCTATAATAAAAGTATATTTTAGAAATCTTTAAGATATTTTATTTATTTATAAATTAAATGCCTACTAATAGATTAACAAAAAATCTTATAAAATAAAGGTTTAAATATTTTAAATCATTATTAAATTTATAGGATATTTAAGAATTATTAATAGAAAATTAAAAAATTTATATAAATAACTTATAATATTATTAATTATTTTACATTAATAAGTTAATATATAAAGTATAAAACGTGATAATATAATAATAAGTAAAGTATACCCTTAATAAAACATTTTAAAAGATTAAATAATACTTTAAATGACTTTATTATAAGTTACATCACTTATATTACTCATTTCTTAATTATTATTATCCTTTCCTTAATAAGTAGGTTAAGAGTTAGGTATAAAGGGATTAACTTAAGCTATACCTATAGGTTAAACTTTACCTTTATTATTTAAATACTTATATTTTAAAAGAATAAATAATATATGTTGTAAGATTTGGATAATAGAAATATTATAAGTTACGTTATAAATTAAAGACGCTTTTTAAAGTTAATAAATAATAGATTATATAATTAAATTATTTAACTTATATATATATTAATTAATAATTAAATTTGCTAATATAATAAAAGGAGTTATTTATAAGTTAATATAAGAATATCCATTAGAATAAAGCTAATATTTAATGCTATAATTATGGAATATATTACTATAAAGTGTATAAAAATGACCTAATAATATATTTTTAATATATCTTAAGTAAGGTATATATTTAGACGCTTTAATAAAAAATTAAGTATTTCTTTAAGTAAAGGGAGTATTAAAAAGTTATAATAAATTTCTAAGAGTAGAAAATGGAGCTTAAGCTTTAAAATTACCTAATGAAAAATTAATTGTAATAATAAAGCACATTCTATTAAATAATAAAAAGCTTATTTTAATAAGTGATATTATAATATTAATATTTTTATAAGTATTAAAGCTAATAATAAGGCTTATTTCATTAAATAATATAAAACTTATTTTAATAAATAACATTATATATTTTTTAACTTTATTAAATCTTAAGTTATTAATATTAATAAGAAAATTATTACTTATTAATGATTATTATAAAGCTCCTTTATTACCAAAATGAGTAGCCTACGCTTTCTTTAAGTTATGGCGGTATATAGCGTATAAAGTAGCTTTAGAACGCTTAAAAGCTTTGATTTTCTTTTTAATAAATATTATAATAATTAAAGTATTTATTAATTACTTAAATATAATTTAAAAATATAAAAGAATAATTAGCAAAATGGATTAAAAGCTTAACTTAAATATGCCTTAAATTTAAAGGGAATATTTGGATATAAGATAGAATAATTTATTACTTAATTATAAAGGTTTTATATGGAAAAAAAAAATTATAATAGTTTAATGTGGAAGATTCTTTCTTAAATAAATATAAAAAGTAATTAAAATAATAATTAATTATTTAATAATAAATATAAATAGCCTAAAAAATTAACGTATATTCCTAATCTACTTAAAAAATAAGGTATATATTATAATATTATTTAAGAATTATATGTAATAAAGTACATTATTTTATAGCTTAATAAGCCTTATTAAAATTGAAAAATTCTTAAGTAAAAGAATAACTTAAAAGATAATTAAAAACTTTTAAATATATATATATAAATTATAAAGCTTTATTCATTAATATCTTTAAAATAATGTTTAACTTAAACGATTTATTAATTATTTCCGAACCAACTCTTATACCATTATTTTTATTATTATTATTAAAATTATCTTTCCAATGCTTAATAAGGTTTAATATATTATTACTAAAGAACTTTATAAGCTTTACCTTACTTTCTAACTTAATACCTAATAATTCAAGATTATAATAAATACTTTAAATAAGTATTTAAGTAATTGTATATAATATTTATATCTAATTATTTATTAATTAGCTTTAACGCTTAAAAAAGAAATTAAGAAAATATAAGCACTTATATAAGGCTTTAAAGAGGTAATCCTTTTTAAAATATTACGTTATAAACATTGGTAAATACGCTTAATATATTTGTCACCATAATTAAAATATTAGAATTAAGCTATTAATAAATCTAAGATAATTTATATAAGCTTATATTTATAACCCTTCTTATATTTAACGTATTAACTACTCTATAAATTAAACAAATCCTTATATTTATATTTAATTTTATCATTTAACGCATTTTTAATATATATATGATATAAATTATTCTAATAAATCCTTAAAGGCTTCTTACTCTTTATAACCACACGTCTATAAGGAGTTATTAGAAAATAATTACCTTAAGTAATTATGATAAGCGTAACTTTATAAGGTTATAGAAGTAAAGTATGTTTAGCCTTATTTAAAGTAATAGCCTTCCCCTTATGCTTATAAATACTTAAGGGAGATGTTAAAGGAGTAATAATTAAGGTATAAAAAAAAGTAAAAGAAAAAGCCGTTTATTTATTAATAATAAGAATAAATAATGGAATTAGCGGTTTATTATTTATAAGGATATTATAATTATTTATAAACGTTAGAGCTATTAAAAGACAATTTAATAGCTCCTTTATTTTAACTAATGACTTATAAATAAAGGGATTATTAATAAGAAGCTTAATAAGGGGTTTAAAATTGTTATTGTTATTATTATTAAAGAGCTTAATAATTATACGCTTAAAGGAATTAATAAATAATAAGTTAAGGATATTTATAAAAATAATTAAAAAAATAATTAAAGGGGTAATAAAAGGAGTAATTAACAAAGTAATTATTTTAATAGTTGTTAAAGTTACAATAAGAATAAATAATTTAGATTTAATAAATATTAAAGTAGCTAGCGAAGCTTAAATAAATGATTTAACCTTTATAATAATAATAGCGATAATAGTAATAAGCTTAGCTTAATAAATCGCTTAAGCTTTAATAAAATTATTAACATATTTATTAAGTATATTAAATTAAAAAAAGGGGTAGTTAAAAATAAAGTTATTTATAAATAATTTAAAAGATAAAATTAAGGAAAAGGTTTAAAAGAGCTTATAACGGGGTTAAGTTATATATAAATAATTAAAGAAATTCCGCATAAATTATTTTAACGCTTTAAGAAATTATAAAACTATTTACACACGCTTAAAAAATTATTACCAATTTAATTATGATATTTTAAGCTTTTATATAAAGCTATTAGAGTTATCTTATTAATTACCTTATTAAAAAGATAATTATATCATATAAGCATTATTCCTTAAGTGGAGGGATAAAATATTTTCTTATTTATTTATTTCTTTTATTATATACTTAATCAATATGTTATATAACGCGTTAAGAGAAATTAAATAAAGCTAATTAGGCTATTATTAAATTAGCTAATAACTTAATCTTAAGCCATATATAACTAAGGAATATGTTATAAATAAAATATAAGATCCAAATTACATACTTTTATACGTAATCTTATAGGCAGCTTTATACGTATATTTAAAGCGTATCACTTATTGGGAGCAAAGCTTCCTTTTACTTAATAAATCATACCGTTTAATTATATAAGAGCTTTGGCATCATAATGATTATGTAATATTCTCTTTAAAATAACTTTATTTAATTAAAAAAGTAATAAAAAAGAGTATAATTTAATTAAAGAATATTATATAAATATTTTAACTTAAGTTAAAAAAATAATTAATTTAAAAATCATAAATATTATATTACTTAAATTATAATATTAAAGATAATATAATTTATAAAATATAATTAAAATCCTTAAAGATAATCTAACATTATTATATATTAAAATATTTACTTAAACATAAAAGAAATATTATAAAATATTTATAAAAGTTAAAATATTAAGCTCTTTATTATTAATATAAGTATTTAAATATGTTTAAGTGTATAAAAAAGTAAAAGCTTATTATTTACTTAATATAAAAGGATTATTTAATATTAAAGCTTTTTTTAAAATAATAAAAATATATTTTACTTTATTATAAATTTATATTTAATTCTAAATAATAATTTAAATAAATTAACTAAGGTATTTAATGTTTTCTTTTAATTAATAAATCACTTTATAAAATATTTAATTATATCTTTAAAATGTTAATATAAATAAAAAGGGGTTTAAAATATAATTTATTATAATTTAAGGAAATAAAATAAATTTTAAATTTAATAAAACTATTAATAAATCTGTTAAGAATAATAAATAATAAATTAAATATTAATATTCTTATTAAGGAGAAAATAATAAATTATATAAATAAGTCCTTAAGAAATATAAAATATTTTAATTTATTATAATTAATAAAATTAATTATAAGATTAAATAATTAAGTAATAAGCGATATAAGGAAATTTAAATATTTTATTAAATATTTATTTAAAAATAATTAAGAATAAAAATCAACACTTATAAATAAAAAGTTAAGGAAGTTTATTATAGAAAGGAAACTTTTTATTAAGAGAAAAAAAAAGTTAAAAGTAATGATTAATTAAGAAATATTATAATAATATTAATTAACTTATATCTTTTATAAAGGAGCTTAAAGTTTATAAAGTAATTTATTAAGGATTATATAACTTTTAAAATATTTATTATATTTGAAATTAAAAGATATTTACTTTTAAAAAACATTATAATAAATAACTATAAATTAATTAATTTAATTAATAATTAAAAGCTTTTAATATTAAGCTTATTTAAACCTATTAATAAATAAAATATAATTTAAATAAATATTATAAGCTTCTTAATTTTTAAAATAGGAAAATAGCTAATCCTTAAATATTTTATAAGTAAATTAAAACTTAATATATATAATTTAATATTAATAAATATAATAATAATAAAGGAATTTCATATAAATATTATCTTTAAAATTAAGCTTTAATTTATAAATATATAATATAACAAATAAAATTATATTTTACGTTTTAATATGTTAAAAAGAAATAATGTAATAAAATAACTTATATATAAACATAACCTAATTTTCTTTAAATATAAGCCTATTTTTATTTACTTATTTATTCCTTTAATATATTTAATAATTATTCCATTAAATATATTTATAAACGCGATTAAAATAATAAATATATTAAAGATTAATTAAAAGCATAATATATAATAACTTAATAAGGATTTATTAAAGTTATAAGAAAATTTAGAAAATCTTTAACATAAATAGTTAAAGCATTTAAGATTAAAAGCTTTTTAAATATTAATATATAAAGCTTAAAATATAAAGATTAATAAAATTATTAAAATTAAATACAAATATTATATAATTATATATACTCATTAAATCATTAATTATAAACCATTAAAGAAATGCTTAATTAAACCTTTTTAAAGAATTATTTAAAACTTATTTTTTTATAAAAAAAATATAAGAGATTACAAATATTACTTATAATTAAAGATAAATATAATGAAATATTCTTTATATTTTCTTTTATAAATAAAAACTAAATAATAATAATTATATAACTTTAATTATTTAAAAGAATTATATAGAAATAATTTAAATTTAATATATATAAAATGTAAAATAATAATGAATATATTATATTTTTATATTAAAAGATAATTAAATTTAAACAATAGATTAAATAAGAGGGAATTAATTTAAAAGTTTTACTTAATTATATATATAAATTTATTAAAGGTATAAAATGAATAAGTTAAAAAATAATAAATTACATATTTAAAATATTATTTAAAATAAAACTTTTAAAAGATTTATAGCTTAAGAATTCTTTAATAATAGCTTAACTAATTAATAAAAGCCTAAACTTTATATATTATATATATTTATTAATTAAGATATTTAATAATTAATTTAAATAATATTTTAAATTTTATATCTTAAAAATCTTTAAAATATTTACTAATAATTTACACTTTAATTAAAATAATTTATATACTTATAGCTATAAAGTATATCTATTAAAAAAAGAGAAAAGATATAATATAAATAAGAAAATATTTAACTAAAATAATAAAAAAAGCTTATATAAAGTATTTAATAAAATATTAAGCTTTTAATTTATATTAAATATAAATCCTTAAAGAGAAAAGAATAATTATTATATAAAATATATAATTTAATAAGGAAATCTTTTATATATTAAAGTTTAAATGCTTTATAATTAGCTTAGTAATATTTTAAATTAATAAAATAAATGAATTTAAAGAGTAATTAATATATAAAGGAATATTTAAAGCGTTAAACTTATAAGATTTAAAATTATAAAGTTATTAAGAATTTAAGTAAATTATTAAATTAGGGGGATATTATAATAAAAGAATAATTAAATGGCTAATTGTAAGTTTAAAACTTTATAAAGATATTTATAAATTTAAATTTAAATTTAAGTAATATATTAAATAAGGAAAAACTTAATAAAGAAAGAAATGATTTATAAATAAATCTTTTAATCCCTAAAAGAATTTTAAAATTAGAAATAGAAAAGAGTAATACTTTATTAAGCATTAAGTAAATATTTTAAAGGATTATAAGCCTTATAAAAAAAAATCCTTTTAAAAAGAAAATACCTAATTAATGATTATACTTAATAAATATTAAAGAAAATGTTAATAGTATAAACGAAAGTAATACGTTAATATTATTATTATGACATAATAAAGAATATTTTAAAAACTTTTAAATAATATTATATATTATAATAAAGCTTATTAAACCCTTATATAAAAATAAAGGGCTTAAAGGTTAAGAATTTAAAAAAGGAAATTTAAATAACTTTATCTTTATTATTTTAATTTATAAAAATAAAGATATAATTATTCTATTTATTAAATTAAAATAATTTAACTTTTTGGAAATATTCCTACCTAATTAATAAGAAACTTTATATTAAAGAAATTATAAATATTAAATATTATATATAATAATCTTTATAATAATATATTAAAAAAGTGCTAAAAGGATTAATGTAGCCTTAAGCAAATTAAAGATATATTAGGATAAGCTTTTAAAATTATTATTAAAGAAATATAAGGAGTTAATTAATTATTTATTAAATAAGCGGTTTTATGAAAATATTAAAAAAGAAATTTAAATATTTAATAAGAATAATATATAATGCGTAATAAAACAAAATAAAGCGAAGAATATCCCACTCCTTTTAAAATGAATATTTATATATAAATTTAATAAAAATAATTACTTAAAGAAATATAAATTATAATTAATAATATAAGGTAATCTTTAATACTTAATACTTTAAAATATATACGTTATAATACTTATAATAAAATCTTTCCACATTATAATAGCGTTAATTATAAAGCTTAATATAAATATATAATAATTTAATATAAAGAATATATTTATAAACATTCTTTAAATAAAAAGAAAGTTAATTATTATATAATTCCTAAAAGGATATAAAAATAAAGAAGAAAAGTATATAAAGTTATTAAAAGTATTATATAAATTATATAATTCTTCCTTATTATAATATAAAGAAATAATAAATATTTTAATACTTAAAAAGCTTATTATATTATTAAAAAAGCTATATTTATTTTATATATTTAATTAAAAAGTTTATATATTAATATATATGAATAATATATTAGTAATTAACGCTTTTTAATATATGGCTAAGATATAAAAAGTAATTAACCATTTTAAAAGCTTATATAAAATAAAAAATTAAAGATTAATTAATTAATATTTTAATATTAAAATTATTAAAAATAAAGAGTAATATATTATTACGTTATTTTATAATGAATATATTAAGAAAATTGTTTAAAAGTTTAACTTAATTAATAAAAGTTAAGTATTATTAATTTTTTTATCCTTTAGAATATTTTTTAAAAATATAAGGGAAGTTTTTAAAGTAAATGTTAAAGCTTTTTAAAAGCGTATAAGATTTATTCTTTATATAGTAATTATAATTAAGCCAAATGTTATATATATAACCATATAACTTTCTTATTATTTAATAAATTTTATGCTTAAATATATGGCAATAATTAATTAAGTAATAAGGTATTTATATATAATATATATCTTATATATTATATATAAGGGTAAGAATATTAAAGCTTAAGCTTTAATAATTATAAATAATATATTATTTATAAATAATATAAAAATTAAATAATTATCTTATGGATAAATTATAAGCTTATATAATAAATTAATAACTTAAAAAGTAATATACTTATTAATAATATTAACTTTAATAATAAAGGCTAAATTATTTAATATATTAAATATAATAA
>JAMAKT010000172.1:0-22060 GCA_023628415.1 Hypoxylon sp. PDH2405 | reverse complement strand
TAAATAAATAAATAAAATAAAAAATTATTCTTTTATAAATTAATTTTCTTTTAAAGAATTATTCTTTAAAAGAGAATAATTCTTTTATTAAGAATTATTGTTCCCATTTTAAACCATATTTATGTACGGAATAATTCTCTCCTTTTTAGAATTATTCTCTTATACCTTATGTTCCCGTTACGGTACATATGTGAAACCATCCCACAGCGAGGTGTTAGTGGTTTTAAATCCATTTGTAGTAATACGCTAATCGGTCTGATGTTAATCTCACAGGGGAATTGATAATTATCTAATAATAGTTTCACATGCGACTAGATTTCTCATGGTATTCGTGTTCGGAGTCTAGATAGGAGCCATATATTGCGCGATGGAGTTATTAGAGCATTTCAACCGGTCCCGAAACCGTCACATTAAAACCTTATTGGTGCCTAGCGCCCGTGTCGAGCGCCGGAGACGACCGGCGCCCAAATGACGACCCCGGCTATCGGTCATAGGCTCGCATTACGCGTCTAACTTGAAAACGTTCATCCCGGTATTATTGTGGTGGATTCGGACGGAAGCGGCGGAGCTTCTCTCCACACCAAAGATTACTGTCAGCTCAACTTAAAGATAGAGACTGATGAAATTGAAAATGAATGTGGACGCCTTTAGTGGTGAATAGGCCTAGTTAGTCGTTTCGAATACCATGTAGGTAGGAACTGGGTCGACGCCACATACATCAGGTACTTTGTTCCAACATGTGGTCCCTACTTAGGTCAGAGTGGATACCATGCAGGTTGAGGTGTGATCTCGGGGTTCGAGAAGCTCTTAAGAACCTTCCCGTTGCAACCGTAGGACTGAGCTAGGGAATGACGAAATGAGAATTGATCGCCTCTTTGTTTTCTTCTGTTTGAATGTTTGAACCTTGTTGGTCGCTCTCGACGGGGAATTTTGTAAAAGCGCTTTACTTAGCGGATGGGCTTATGCTTAGACGACCTGCCTTGTCCAGCCACGCAGAACTTAGCCTAGATCCTCCACGCGTGTACCTACCTAGGTATACTAGTATGTAAGCATTACCATGTAAGTTATCCACTGTTTATCCACCGGTAGTAGTACTAGCGGTTAGGTTTGAATGTGGTATGAATAAAAAAGTACGGATTAGCTTGTTCAAGTCCCATCGGATCTGCAGTATCAAGTACACATGTACGTTCTAATGGAGTATAAGGTATGTGAGTTAAACTAAATATAGAATTGACATTAAGGTTGAAGTTTAAGTTTAATTGGAATCCCGATACATCGCTATTACATGGGACCCAGGTTTTACTCTCAGCTGCGAATCTGTAAAATTGCCCCAAATGATACATTCCAACTTGACGTTAGAAAATGAATTAAATATTCGTGCATCCACGGCTATCTGATTGTGAGGGTAATCATCTCACACGGATAACAGGTGCAGATTTGATGTTACTTAATAGATTAGCTCCTTACCATAAACCTCATGTGAGTGGGACATTGCTAAAAGCTCATAAGCTACACCTGTAAGCTAAATATGATATTTTTAACTATATTGTAGCTATTCGGCTCAGCATGGCATTGATAAACAGTGGCTTCTAAAGCTTAGTGTTCGAACTAACGGTCGAATCCGCCTGTTACATAAGGTTAATACAAGTACGGTAAGTGTAGATGCCGGAAGTTGAATGCGCAGCATCTGATGATCCTTCGGATTTTTCTTTTCTATTAGCCTGCACAGATAACTGTGGAGGAACCTTTGATAAGCCTACCGCCGCTGTGTTAACTCCATGCCGGTCTCAGTCTGCGCCTGTCTCAGGGTTTTCAGGGTCCATGTCTGTGCCTGCTGACTGCAGTGAGTGATACACGCGGCGCGATAAACTGGGTCAACCAACCAGGGATCCCAGCCGCCACTTGTACTGTCATTTGTATTGTCCTAGGCCGGGGTTTTACCAGGTCTCCTACCTTACGTCTTATATATTTGTATTCGCCTCAAGCGCCAGTATATTTACGCCTGCGAAAATCATAGAATGCATCAGTATCCAAATCACGTCGAAATGGGTATGACACCAGCTAGCCGGGCATCAGCCCAATCTCCAGGTGAGTCTAGCATCATCATGCGAGGAAGCTTCTCAAATTCGGCAGCTAACGGTGCAGCAAATAGCCTCTGGCCGCACAACGCCCAGAAGAGAACATAAAGCCAAGCGGCGGGCACCCAACACATTAGTATGGACGCAGCCACGCACAATTCCCCCGGACATGCAGAGGAATCATTTGGCCCGACGATCACAGAGTCCGGTAACAGTGACTCCTGAATCATTACATCACGACGCTCAGAAGCAACACCAACATCCGCCACCACCTCCGCCACCACCGCAACAACAGTTAACACCTCCAAATATGTTAGCACATACCACTATGTCGCCATGGGATAGCGATACTATGCACGTTGATCTGGGCGACACGATAGATCTTACAGACGATTTTTGCCTTCCAGATCTCATGCAGTCTCCTGCGCTATCTAAAGCATCTTCCTGCCTACCGGGCACACTATTATCAAATTCCACGCCATTATCATTAAGTCTGGAAGATCTAGGCCGAGGAGATAGCATCGATTCAATTAGTAAATGGACACCACCTGCGTCTGAGAGGGATTCTAGTATAGAACCTGTGGATGTCAAGGGTTTCAACGCAGTTCATCTAGCCGCATATTACGGACAACACTCAATAATGCGGCTATTGCTATCAGCATGTCCGGAAGACACAGACGCGGTCAACGACAAGGGTCAATCAGCACTACACATCGCAGCTGCTGAGGGCCACACGGATGTGGTGCGCGAGCTACTCGATCTGGGCGCAAATGCATTCTTACAAGATAATGAAGGCCAAAATATACTACATGCTGCAGCATCATCCGGGTCCATACAAACAGTTTTGTTACTTCTCGACCGAGACCCTACGATGATACGGATACCCGACAATCACGGGCACACACCATTGCATCGAGCAGTTATGGGAGGAAATGAAGAGATAATACGGTCGTTGTTGAAAAGAGGCGCGGATCCACGGACCACAATAACATGAGATGGTGTACTACTATTGCTATTCACGAAGCCACTATATCCCTGTATACATAAGGACTCTTCACATGTAATAGATTGGGTCGGACGGCATTGAAATTACGAGCTTATAGACGAGATTCACGGCATGGGACATCATAGACGGCATAACCTGGTAAAAGGGCAGCTGAGAGTCTCAAGACGGACGTCGAGAAACAATATACCCAAGAATTTTATGAGTACAATTTACGAGCTTGTTTTCAGATGGACTACCTCCTAGAGCTCTCACACGTCCAATGACAATCATTATTATCACATTTACCCCTTGCGTATAAAATGCATATGACAGAATCTAGCGCTTACCTAGCTCTCATTTCTGGGGTAACGAGGATTGAATCTGATGTCATATTCCGAGAACCGTTCTACATATAGGTATCTTACATTGACTGTTCAAAATGGTACCGAGATGACGTGAGAAGGGGGAGGCGTATATAATCTCTAAGATTCACTATTGATCCTAAATGCAAAGTTCACGACATGAGTCTCAGTAAGCTACATTCGCTACAAGTCAATTGTCCAAAAGTTCTGGTATTTTTTTTTTTCATTAAAGCTTTGAAAAGCAAATTAAGTTATGACAGAATCAAACGTTCAACGCTACCGTTCGGCGGTTTCAGTAGGGCGCATAGGTTGCTGACACTGCGGGTTAAGCGGTATCTGCCTCAAGAATCCTTTGGGAATTGTCGGCTTGGCCGAGCGTGACGTTGTAGATAGGCAGGTCATGTACCTATCGTCTATCCATGCACCATAGCGACTGGCATATAGGGACCTAATGCTGCCCCTCCACCCCTGGATCCTAGCGGGCCTGGCTAAATCCCGCCCGGAAAGCAGTCAGGCCTCGGCAGAAAAGCTTCTAAGTCCTAGGCTATGCTGGGCGTTAAAAATACACCCAATCATACAGTGTGGACAGCCAACAAAAACCGAAAACTATTGATTTCCCTGAGCTTAAATCACCCGGCAGAGCCAGCCAAGTAAACCAAGCAACACCAAGGAAACCCAAGGAAATACAAGCAATTGTGCCAAGTTCGCCAACCAGGTAATTACATGTAACTCTCTTCGCACGGGTACCTAAGCCAAGAAAACACTCTCGGATATAAGCTACAGGTGCCCGCCCACTTCTAGGTACGGGTACCTGTATATAGCATCATAACCCCCACATTCAAGTGACGCTGTGGGGTTCCCGTTAAGCTAAGCCACGGAAACTAGGTACCGTCTAGTCTGGGTACCTACAACTAAACATTGAAGACAGCGCGTTTTCAGATGGGAGGGGGGTTCTAATTCCCGACGCCAGTAACCGATAACGAACGCGTAGTCAATTATGGGTACCAAGCTCTCTGGATTGAGGAGAAACCATACATGTAGGATTCGTGCATAGCAATTTTATTACCTAATCTACGGTAACCACCCATGGATGTTTTTTTTTTCACTCACCTGCCTACTATAGCACTCTTACATAATTCCTAACTCCTTCTCTCGACAATGATCCGCAGCGAAAACATCCGAACATGCAGTACACGATAACAAGCCTCTATGTTAATTTCATTTTCCACTAAATTGTGATATTCAACATTGGTACTCTAAGAGTTGCCCATATTCCCCAGTTTGACCATGTACACGTAACCCACTAACTGAAAAAACAAATCTATGTATGTTCCCTGCACGTCCGTAAACAGCTAATTCAGACAAATCTAGGCATCCCAGCCGTTGAGGACCTTCCACTTGACGAACATACCGTTCTTTGGTCTCCCCGAGAAACCTCCGTTGGAAGTAACCATGTTGTTCTCGTCGCGCAGCTCCTCATCGACCAAGTCGAACTCGAAGCGGCCGATCCAGGCTGCGAGGACGCAAGCCATCTCGGCCTTGGCGAAACCCATGGCAACGCAGCTGCGAACTCCTTGCATGAAGGATAGGTTGGCCCACTTCGACACAGCACCGCCCGTCGAGTTGAAAGACCCATCAGGGTTCAACCATCGTCGGGGGTTGAAGACGTTGGCGTCGGGTCCCCATGCTTTCTCGTGACGGTGGATTCCCTTGATGGGGAGGACGATGGTAATGCCCTTGGGTAGAAGCTGGCCATCAATCACGGTATCTTGCAGAGGCTCACGCAGCGTCTGTGGGATAGGCGGGTACCAGCGCAGCACTTCGTTGATGAAAGCCTGCATAAGCGGCATCTGCTCAACATCGGTGCTGGTAGCAATCTTCTGACTGTCTAGGCCGGTGGGATCGGGGAAGTGGGCTCGAGCCTCGGCACGCAGCAGCTGTTGCCACTCGGGGTGCAGACACATCATGTACACCGCCCAGGTGATACCGACAGAGATAGTCTCGTGACCAGCAGCCATGAAAGTTGAAAGCTGGTCAATGAGCTCGTCCTCGCTGGCATGTGCTACCTCTTCATAGTGGAAGCACAAACTGAGCAGGTCCTTGCCCTTCTCACGAGTCTTGTCCTTAACTTCCATGCGCTTCTTGACGAGCAAATCGCGGCACACACCACGGAAGACAGGCACGTATTCGCGCAAGCTGCGGTTCCAGCGGTTGGGCATGCTGTCGATCAACCAGGGAGGGAACCACAGCTTCAGAAGAGCCTGGAAGAGATAGCCACGGGATGGCTCCAGAGCGAGTCGGTACGTCTTAGCCAGATGAGAGTTGTCGTCCTGGATAGCACCAAAGTTCGCACCCAGCGTCGCCATAGTGACGATGTCGAGAGCCGTACGAGACGCCCAGTGGCCAACCTCGAAGACTGACTCGCCAGTGCGGGACTGAGAAGTCACCATACCGGCTAGTTTCTGTGTCACCTCGCATGTCTTGTCCCAGAAGATGGGGTACATCTCACGCACGTGGCGCGGGGCGAAGATGGGCAGGAATGCACGGCGCTGTTGTCGGTGGTGCGGGCCCTCGGCTAACACTAGGCCGATACCCAGCAGCTTCTCGGCGAGCCAGAGGATGAACTTCGGCTTGATGAACTCATCGGCGCGTGTGCAAAGCTCTTGGACTACCTTCGGCGTCGTGGCGATAACACGCGGTGTGTTGAGGATGTGTGTGTAGTAGATGAAGCCATCGTTAGGAATCTCCCGAATCCTGGGAAGAGAGGAGTTAGTCAACAGCGCATCGTAATCGAGGGCCGGGATGAAAAATCCAGGTCAACTTACCATTTCGCTTCAGTTTCGCCCGTTCCCACAGAAAAACACTGCTTGAAATGCCCATTCCACCAGCTTCCGCCTGTTGGCTTGGGGAGTTTGTTGAGAGGACTCAGCCATTTAGGATAGAGAATTCGTGAGTATAGAACCCAACAGAATAAGATAATGGAATAGATAGCAATGAACGCCTTGATGGGCGTAGCATTGGCTAAGAAATCTCTATCTGGTAAAGGTCTATATCGAATGAGGGCATATGTAGCACCCCCTGCGGCAGCTTGGGCCAATAACCAGGAGGGAATTGCCATTGTGTGTGTGTGTGCTTAGTCACGAACGCCGATCTGAATGGTAGGTCAAAGGCGGACCTGGTTACAGAAGTTCTATGACATCTGTGACATTATCGGGGGTAAATCGCGTCCATTTAGTCTATCAGTCGTCCCTCATGATATGTAGGGGGTCCACTACGAGTATACAGAAAAGTACAGGAGAGGATAGGCTTGGACTAAGTCGGGACCCCTGTCGTTTCCTAAAGAGGTAGCCGTTGTGCATTACCTAATTGGGTAGGTTCCACTTTGGGCTGTAGGGCTGACTGAACCCTGCATCGACACGCCAGAGCGAACATACTATTCATCGTTCGATTGAAGACCGAAGATGGAAGACTTGGATGTAAACCTTCAGATATTATACACTTTGTCCCTTGCGTCGAAATCCTGGGGGCACTTCTATAATCATGCTGTTTGCATTGGACTAATGCAGTAAAAAAAATAAGCCATGAGCTTAGGTACGTTTGGAGTTCCTGCCAAGACTTTCCATTTCCGTGTTTACAATTATTAGAAAGCAGATAGTAAATGCAAGTAAGCTTAGGGTTTCATCAATCTAAATTCTGCAGCTCGTTTCCCAGATCGATATGATCAACATAGAAGACTTCTGTTTTCGAGCTGATCGTCGCTATCTCGAATAGAATACAGCTACGTGAAAAGTTTATGTAAGGACCTATTTTTAGGATCCATGTTTCAGAAGATCCTACTTACTGCATAGATTCCATCAAAATAGCACGGCGTGATACCTAACCCAAGATTTGACGGATTTAAGTCGAAGCTACGTCATTTCATCAAAAGTCAGTATTACTGAATATTAGCCGCGATAGTCAAATCAATTATTGGTTTCATGACAAAAGCGCCTCAAGTGTGGGGGATAATCAGGGCAGGCTTACCTAATACCTACCTCACGTATATGTAGGTATTTGTTAACAAGAGTAGCGTACAACCCATTACTCTTCAGAGTCCAAATATCGTATAGATATTGATACTTTCACCAGTGAATAGGATGGATGTAATGTTCTCGGTCACGGCATGAAGTTGACAGATAAGTTAAACGTATGTAGAGACACTAACTTAAACGCATCTATTATGTGACACGGGGTACCAACAGACTCGAAAAGTGGACCATATACAAAGCAATTATGCAAGATTTTGTGAAACCAGAACTTGTCCCTATTCTAAAGCACAACTAATCCGAGCGCTTGGAATCTATGACATATACCCAAAAACATCTCCAAACACCGAAATATACAAAATGTTCATCAACAAATCATGCTAGAGCGTACACCAACTTCGTTCCACTGATCTCGCCCCTCCTAATCATACCAACTCCGTTCAATAGACCAGGAAGACCACCTTCCTCAACGCGGACTGCGTGTGGCTTTATCTTATTCGCATCCAACAAGCTCTGAATGCGGGCAAACAGAGGGCCAGCCAGTTCCTTCAGTCGCGGTTCGGGCTCACAAGCGTAGGGAGCGGGCCAGTGAGAACCGTCACCAGCAATTCGCGTAGCCAGGATCCAGTCGGGCTCGATGACCTTGCGAGTAGCCAATGCATCGTTGTACGGGTTGAGGGCAGTGTAATGGCCACCAGCGCGGCCAAGGGCAGCGTAGCAGAACTTCATCGACGAGTCCTCAGCAAAGCAATCGATAGCGTACTCAAGCGTGTTCTTAGTGTCAGCTCGGATTTGCTGCGCGCAGTTGGCTGACTTATAGTCGTACACCTTGTCGGCACCATACGACTTGACGAACTTGAAGTTGTGGGGCGAACACGTTGTGATGGTGGGGAAGCCGCATTGCTTTAGAAGTTGTAGCATCATGGTTCCCGTAGACGTGCTACCACCGTAGACGAGGACGGTCGGGAGGGGTTCGTCAGAGTTGGCGTCTAAAATGCTTAAGGGCATGCCCAATGACCAGAAGAGCACCATGCTGGCTGAGGCGATAGCAGTGCCCAGAGATGCGGCATCCTCAAAAGACATGGAGTCTGGGACCTTGAGAGTCAGGTCACCGGGTAGTATCACATACTCGGCAAATGCTCCAGCTAAGGGCTTCTCCTTGTTCACTATAACAAATCCAATCAGTCATTGCAATTTCTTGGATCTCGTCCGATAGGAGCCACTTACTGCCACTAGCACAACCGCATACTCGGTCGCCTACTTTGAGGTCCTTCTTGACTTCTGAGCCAATAGCCACGACAATTCCTGCGCAGTCGAAGCCGAAGATACAACCGGGCGTTATAAAGTCACCGACGAGCTTGGTGTCGACGGGGTTGAGAGCCACGGCCTTGACCTTGACGATGATAGTATCAGGCTTGAGCTCCGGGACAGGTGTCTCTTCGGAGACGAGGAACTCGCCCGAAGGACCGGCGATGACAGCCGTCTGAGTGGCGGGGATTGAAGCAGACATTGTTGTGGTAGAGTATAGCACTTCACTGAGGTTTGGTGTATGTTGCTTTTTCCGTGCTTGCTATCGCCTAAAAGATCATTCGACCTCTAGTATCGTTCGATATCTTACGACGAAGCTTGATATGTCGAAGGCTGATATCTTGATTTGAATGGTGAAATGTTCTATAGAAGTTCACTGATGCTCCCTAGCCCTGCCTAATTCGGTTAGCTGAAGGAGCGTCCAAATCGGGCAGCATTTAGTAAGCCTGAGCCCCCTAAGTTTCCTGATTAAGTCTCCATCCTAGAATGGTAATGATTTACAAAAGCAGCCGTTAGCTTTCAATAGAGACTGAAAAGGGACAATCCGACCCAAACTGGTTGCGGCTATTCTATGGCTTTCCTCATAGTAGCGGCGTCTTGCGTTATCACTGTATTATGTATATACTCATAGCTTAGGTAGGCAGTTGTAGATTGTAGTTCGTAACTCGTAGTCAATCATACGACGTATGATTCAGTACGTTCCCGAACACGCATCTGAGTTTTGTGTGAGCATTGTCCGAGTACCCAGTAAGAACCATGGCGGAGCGTACGACAGTCTTGTTCATAACAAATGCAGAACTCAGTCAGGCCTCTGTTAACCTGGCTGCCGCTGCCGCCCTCGCTACCGATGAGGACTTCGACGTTCACATCGCCTCTTTCGAAGGCCTGGCACCTCTAACACCTGCCGGAGTCACCTTCCATGCGCTGGATGGGAAAAGCTTCAAAGATATCGTGCAAGAGAAAGGTTTTGAATTCCTACCTAGACATGCACCAGGCGTCGCAGGAGCTATCAAATCCTACAATGATACCCTGCCACTGCTTATGGCTCCATGGGACCCAGACGACTACTTCGTTATATACGATAGTTGTGTGAGAATAATCAAGGACCTCAAGCCGGCTGTCGTAGCCCTGGATTTCTTGTTCGGGCCCGGAGCCGATGCGGTCAATACTCTCAAGCAACGACATGTCTTCATGAGTCCCGGAGTTTACAAGGATCATGCCGTCCACATGCAACCTCGCCTCCAGTTTGTGTGGAAGTATCCTGTGTAAGTTGCCCCAATTATATGCGGAGAAGTATCATAACTAACCGAGAACACAGCGTATCGTCAGGATTCCGCGTGCCTTTGGCTCTTTCGGAAATCCTGCCCAATATTTATCTGATTTACAATCTTATCAAGATCAGCTACTTCATGCCACGAGTTACAGATTTCATCAAAGCCCGTAATGAGCGCGGTATCCCAGGCAATCTGAGCACCAAGTATAACATGTTCGATTTCAACTTGTTGTACCTCACGCAGGGGCGGCCGCAGACTGACTTTGCCTTGGACTTCATACCCGATAATCTGATCGGTTGCGGCCCCATTCTGCCCCCCTTTGAGCCACTTGAAAAGGCGGATCCTGGGCTTGCCAAATGGCTGGTGCGTCGGCCTACTGTCATCATCAATATGGGCTCGCACGTCACCTATAAAGGGAACCAGATTGGCGAGGTCCTGTCAACGATACAGGAGATCGCTAATCGCCATCCAAATATCCAAATTCTTTGGAAGTGCCCCAAGCCGTCCAAGGAAGAGGAGCAGCCCACTGTTGACACAGATTCTTTCGGCGACAGGATCCGCATCTTATCGTGGCTGCCATCCACCCCTGTGGCGTGTTTGACTGCCAGCAAGTCAATCCTGGCATACGTACACCATGGGGGTTCCAACTCTTTCCATGAGGCTATTGGCGCTGGTGTACCGCAAGTTGTCTGCCCTGTCTGGATCGACACATATGATTTCGCTAGGCGAGTCGAAATGATTGGAGTCGGTGTCAGGGGTAATAACAACGCTGCACCTTATGTCAAGTCCGATGAATTCGTAACCGCTCTGGAAAGGGTGGTTGGCGATTCTGCCGAGGCCCAGAAGTTTAGGGAGACTGCGAAGAGAATATCGGAGCAGGTTGGCTGGGTAGATAGTGGTAGGAAGATTGCAGCTCAGTACATCAAGAAGGTTGCGTTGGAAGCTTAATGGAGGAATGAGCATATTGTTTTCTTCGTATGATAGCATTTAGAAGGGCGGCTTGAATAGCGTTTGAATAAATTTCACTCCCCATCGAATCTAAACCTGCGAAAAGGGTCTAAGCCAAAAGCCAAGCCTGTCCTTAAGTAAATTATTGACTCGCTTCATTCAACAGAAATGGTACCTTGAAACAGTATATTATTAATCGCACTATCTCGAACATCATAACGGCAGCAGTTACTAATAGTAGGGGAAGTGATATTAAGCTTCTACCAAGCCCAACGCCCGGGGTTTTCGAGGACAATCACCTAAAAGAGGTTATCAACCTCACTACTAGGTACCTTCATATCACATATTCATTCAAACCTTCGTAATTATGATATGACAAGTGAGCCGAGGTATTTGAGCTCCTTTGTCCAGAAACACTAAACTCAACGTAATTCAAGAAGGCACGTCGAAAGGCGAATCAGAACTCATTGAAAGCACTAAGACTATTATGTGGCACGGAATGCAACGAGAACTGGAGCCTTTGTCGATGGAAAGAACGATATTTAAAATACTTTCGTGAAGATCGTGATATTTTAATCGCTGACAACTGTTTAAGCCGAGGTTGACGTTCACTTATGGTAGTGATGACGTCGATCGTATTGATGCCAATTGGCACTCCCAACCCCATTTTGACTGGTCGCACTCGCTAATCTGAGCTCCGGTCCGATGATTGGTTAATCTATAGATTTCTCGGCAGTTCTACCTCGGCATAGAAACTATTTGCTATGTGTTGAATTGTGGCCGTGTCTCGAAAATGCCTATTCACAACTGTCTTGGGCAGGCACACATCATGATTGCTTTTTGTATAACTAGAGGTGCTTTCTCGGACATGAGATATTGGTCTCCTTTCTGTTATGTCTAATTACAAGGCCCAAAATGAACACTGTCGACACCTCGTATACCAGCTTCAGCCGTGGAACCCACACCATTAGGATGAAATCTCGGAGAGAAAAGTTGAGTGGAGCTTAACGCCCTCGTCAATTTAAGGGAGATGATTGTGGAAACTGGTCCAGAGATGTCTACGAACGGGAAAGATTGGTTTCTGAGCCTCGCCCTCAAACCCAAGCTAATTAGAACCTCGAAGCCTAATGACAAACTCTCGTCACTAGGATAGCGGTGAGCCTGTATACATAAACACTTCCCTATCTATCACCATCCAGGTTCTTCTGAGGTCCAGGCCCTAGTCGAGAGAACACACACATACTACGTGCAATTTCCTCTAGGACTACGTATCCATGACAGTTTCAAGCGAAGACTCTTGTTGAAGTCGTTATGGGCGGGCGCTTGGAGCTCACACGCAGAGCTTACTCATGATAATCGCCGATTCAACTATCGACCAGCAACAGGAACTATTTCCTGCCATTCTCATCCGTTTCCCTAGTAAGTGGTTAATTAAAGTCACGTGTATCAACAAATAGTTATTACAAACCCATTTTCTGTTTGAAGCGGTTTGGAGTAATAGGGAACACCCTGCATTTGGTAACGATTATAGTCGCAGCCCCACTAGGAAGTGACCGTTATTGGACGGAGAGCATTGTGGCTTGGCGCTTACATCCAATCCTGTTCTGGGAAGTTTGCCCAAAAGGGCAATCTGATTTCTTCGGATTTCCTTTTACGGAAGACGTATCCACATACTCTTTATGAAGATGCTGTGGCAATGCAATGGGATTGCAACTTGGTTAAGCAAGGCGTGTTAGTAGGGAAGCAAGGGTCCAAGCTGACACTGCTGTTTCTAGAATTCGAGGCGATCCAGCGGCGCTGCTGATCCTATGTTTTACCTTTATGGCTGAATCTATAGCTTTAGATACTGACAGGGTCTACAGCGAGAATAGGAAATAGCTGAAGACTGTTCTAAAATTGGTTTCATAGATCCATCTTATAGAAGAGTATATGACACCATCGTATGTTCCGCGAAAATAATCTGGTAACACATCACAAACCACAAGTTGATTTGACGGCGCAATTCCTCTAACTCCTCTACCTTGAGCCATTCATTCGACCACAAGAGTCAGGCTACACTTCCTCCACCAGATGAACCACACTCGGACATAACCGCGCGTCAATATCTCCTAAACAACACATAGTTGGTGTCTTGAATCAGCCCACAGCCCGCTGCCGTTAAACCATATCACCTTATCTTTTTAGACGAATCATACCAGTACAATTCACCATGTCGGGCTACGCCGAATACGCCGAAGAACCCATCGCCATCATCGGCAGCGGTTGCCGTTTCCCCGGAGGTTCTTCTTCCCCTTCCAAGCTCTGGGACCTCCTCAAGTCACCCCGCGATGTGGCAAGCAAGATCGACCGTTTCTCGGCCGATGCTTTCTACCACAAGGACGGCAGCCATCACGGCACCAGCAATGTGCTCCACTCTTACCTCCTTGCTGAAGACACGCGCGTTTTCGACGCCCAGTTCTTCAGCATTCCCGGCTCCGAAGCCGACGGCATAGACCCCCAGCAACGTCTGCTGATGGAGGTCGTGTACGAGGCATTGGAGTCATCGGGCCACCAGATCGAGGAGCTGTCTGGCTCACCCACCGCCGTGTACGTAGGTGTCATGTGCAATGACTTCGCACACATCACCTACCACGACCTTGAGTCCCTACCCAAGTACGCGGCCACGGGCACGGCTTCGAGTATTCTGTCGAACCGTGTCTCGTACTTCTTCAACTGGACCGGCCCGTCGATGACAATCGACACGGCTTGCTCGTCCAGTCTTATCGCCACCCACCAGGCCGTCCAATCGCTCCGAAAGGGCGAGTCTAACCTGGCCGTGGCGGCGGGTGCCAATCTCATATTCGGACCCAGTAAGAATTTTGTTACCTTATTGATCCTTCCCGAAAAATAGCTGACGTAAACTTTAGCCAACTTCGTTGCTGAAAGCAACGTCCAAATGCTTTCGCCCACCGGCCGCAGCCGCATGTGGGACTCGAAAGCCGATGGCTACGCCCGTGGAGAGGGTGTCGCAGCTGTCATGCTCAAGCGACTTAGTGACGCCATCCGTGATGGTGACACTATTGAGTGCATCATCCGTGAGACGGGCACCAACCAGGATGGTCGCACACCTGGTATCACGATGCCAAGCAGTGTCTCGCAAGCCGAGCTTATCCGCAAGACCTACGCTCGTGCCGGTCTCTCTCCCCTGACCGACCGCTGCCAGTACTTCGAGGCCCACGGAACGGGTACCAAGGCCGGTGACCCACAAGAAGCCGGCGCTATTTACAGAGCTTTCTTCGGTGAGAAGGAGCAGGAATCTCAAGACCCCGATGACGTGCTCTACGTCGGTAGTATTAAGACTATAATCGGCCACACTGAAGGTACTGCTGGTGTCGCTGGTCTGCTCAAGGCCTCTCTCGCCATTCAAAACGGTGTCATTCCACCCAACATGCTCTTCGAGGACCTTAACCCCGATATCAAGCCCTACTACGGCAAGCTCCAGATTTTGACTAGCGGAAAGCCTTGGCCTCAGCTTCCTGCTGGCGTGCCTCGTCGTGCCAGTGTCAACAGCTTCGGTTTCGGTGGAGCCAATGCCCACGCCATCATCGAAAGCTATGAGCCCACATTGGCAAAGCAGTACATCGAGAAGAAGGCAATTGAGAGATCCTCCGTCGCTGCAATCCCATTCGTCTTCTCAGCCAACTCGGAGAAGACGCTCTCCACCCAGATTGAGACGTACCTCGACTTCTTGGAGAACGCCAACGAGAGCGATGTCAACCTTCGTGACCTTGCTTGGACCCTGTCCCGCAGATCTGCTTTCTCGCTGCGAACTTACTGCTCTGCGCTTACTCTTGACACCCTGAGAAACAAGCTGACCGCCAAGCTTGAGGCCAAGAAGAACGACAACAAGGCGCTTGGTGTTCGTCCTGCGCACAAGACAAAGACCATCTTGGGTGTCTTTACCGGCCAGGGTGCCCAGTGGCCTCGAATGGGTTACAAGCTGATCGAGTCATCTCCGTTCGCTGCCGCCAAGCTGCAAGAGCTTGAGGATGCGCTGAACACTCTTCCCGAGGGAGACCGTCCTGAGTGGTCCCTGAAGGAGGAGCTCGCCAAGGCCGCCGATCTCTCTCGAGTGATGGAGGGGACCTTCTCCCAGCCCCTCTGCACTGCTGTGCAGGTCATCCTAGTTGATATGTTGGCTCGCGTCGGCATCTCTTTCGACTTCGTTGTCGGCCACTCTAGTGGTGAGATTGCAGCCGCATACGCTGCTGGCTTCCTGAGTGCCACTGATGCTGTTCGCATTGCCTACTACCGTGGTCTCTATGGTAAGCTGGCTGGCGGCCCTGGCTTGGGTGCTGGCTCTATGTTGGCGGTCGGAACTTCAATGGAAGATGCGACCGAGCTCTGCGAGTTGCCGACCATGGCTCGACACGGTCGCTTCACTGTTGCCGCTAGCAATTCTCCTGCCAGTGTTACTCTGTCTGGTGACAAGAAGGCTATCGACCGCGCTAAGTTTATCTTTGAGGATGAGAAGAAATTCGTCCGCGCTCTCAAAGTTGACACGGCATACCACTCTCACCACATGGAGCCTTGTGCGGAGCCCTACATGGATGCCATGGCCCGCATTGGCACCAAAGCCCTGTCTGGAAATGGCAGGACCCGTTGGTTCTCTTCGGTCTATGGAGGCAAGGAGGTCTCGAGCGAAATGGCAGACGAGTTGAAGGCATCATACTGGCGCGACAACTTGTTGCAGCCCGTGCTGTTTTCACAGGCTCTTACTGAAGCGCTCGATACTGTTGGCACCCCCGCTCTGGCTCTCGAAGTTGGCGCTCACGCCGCCCTCAAGGGCCCTGCCAGCCAAGTTCTCGAGGAGGTTACTGGAACTGAAGTTCCTTATTCCGGTGTCCTTGCTAGAGGTTCCAACGACGTTGAGGCTTTCTCTGAGGGTGTCGGTGCTGTCTGGGCCCACATTGGCGCCTCGGCCGTGAAGATCGGCGAGACGGATGCCATGTTCGCAGGTGCGGAAGGTGACAAGCCTCAGCTGCTAAAGACGGTTCCCGGCTACGTTTGGGACCACAGCCAGACCTTTTGGGCTGAGTCGCGCCTCTCCAAGGCTATGCGATTCCGACCTTCGAGCCAGCACGAACTTCTAGGTGTTCGCCTCGAGGCCGGCGAGAACGTGTTCAGATGGCGCAATTTCATCAAACCTAGCGAGCTTTCTTGGCTGCGTGGACATCAAATCCAAGGCCAGACTATCTTCCCTGGTGCCGGTTTTGCTAGCATGGCAATTGAAGCGGCCAGGATCCTTGCCAATGAGAGCGATGATGAAGTATCTCAGATCGAGCTTAATGACCTAACCATTCAACGCGCTGTTGGTTTCATGGACGAGACCATTGGTGTCGAGTCTCTTGTGACGCTCTCGAACTTCAAGCGTGACGACATGGCCCGTCTCATCACCTGCGATTTCATCTGCGAGACCTGCCCCACCAAGGACGCAGTCCCCATCACCACATCCACTGCAAGAATCACCATTCGCCTCGGATACGGCTCTGAAGACACTCTACCCTCGCGAGACCCCAGCCAAGACAAGAAGAAGATGACTGACATCAACACCGAGATCTTCTACAACTCGCTTGCCAAGCTTGGCTACAATTACAGCGAAATGTTCGAGGGTGTCACCTCGCTACGCCGCACCACTGAGCTTGCTTCCGGTACTATCCACATCGATGGGGCCCCCGGCTACCAGACTGAACTTGCTGTACACCCAGCGCCCCTCGATGTCGCCTTCCAGGGAATGTTCGGTGCTATCGGTGCCCCTGGTGATGGTCAACTCTGGACACTTATGGTTCCCACCGTGATCCGCTCGATCCGCATCAACCCTTACCTGAGCGTCCAGACAGCCTGTCTTGGAGCCGACCTGCCTTTCGACGCCAGCGTCCAGATCGACCCTGCTTCCCACGAGGTTGCCGGTGACATTGATGTGTTCGATGAGAACGGCAATGCACTGCTGCTGATTGAGGGTCTCCACGTCACCCCTGTTACCCAGGTGACTGCCAGTGCCGACACCCAGAAGATGACTGAGACCATCTGGGGCCCTGAAGGTGTTAACGCCGCCCGGGACTTCACCGAGTTCTGGAAGGCCGGCCCCAACTGGGCGGAGGACGCTCACTTCTTCGAGAGAGCTTGCTTCTACTACATGAAGAAGCTGCATGACACCATCACGGCTGAGGAGCGCGAGGAAGTTGAATGGCACCCCAAGAAGTACCTTGCCTGGATCACTTCAGTGATTGAACAGGTCGAAGCAGGAACACACGCTACCATCAAGAAGGAGTGGCTTGACGACACCACAGAATTAGAAGAGCAGATTGAGAAGTTTGCCAAGAGAAACAAGGGCTTCAAGCACCTCAAGACGCTGGGTAACAACCTTGTCTCATTCGTACGTGGAGAGGTGGCGCCTCTCGAGCCCAAGTTGCTCAACTATGTCTACGAGAACAGCTTCGGCACTGCCGAGTACAATGGCTACATGGCTGGACTCGTTGGTCAGCTATCCCACAAGCTGAGGAACATGGAGATCCTCGAACTCGGTGCCGGCAAGGGCGTCGTCACTAAGGCGATCATGAATGCTGTCGGCGATAGCTTCGGCTCTTACACTTACACCGACCTCACTGCTGACGACTTCGACTATGCGCAGGAAGTTTTCAAGGAGCAGGCAGAGAAGTTTATCTACCAGGAATTCGATGTGGAGCAGGAGGCTCCCGCTCAGGGTATTATTGAGGGCGGATACGACCTCGTTATTGCTTCTAAGGGATTGCACTCCACTGCGGAACTTGAGAAGACATTGACCAATGTCCGCAAGCTGCTCAAGCCAGGTGGAAACCTGCTCCTGCTCGAGTTCACGGACACCAGCGCGGTAGCACCATCATTCTTGTTCGGTACACAGGCTGAATGGTGGGTCGGCGAGTCTGACGGAAGGTTGAACCACCCTCTTCTCCCTCAACAGAGCTGGGATGCTCTGATGCGTAAGACTGGTTTCGCGGGCATTGATAGCGCCACTCCTGAGACGAACTGGTTCGGAGTTCCTCTTAGCATCATGCTGAGCCAGGCTGTCGACACCCAGATGAAGCTCATCCGCCAGCCTCTTGAGGCGGAAAGCGATCTTATCCGCTTGCCCAAGCTGCTCGTTGTCTCTGGCGAGAGTGACTTCTCTGCCAAGGTCCAGGCTGACACCCTCGCTGCCTTAGAGCCGTACACTTCCGAAGTGCAGATCGTGGACCGCTTCGATAAGCTACAAGAGAGCGACTTTGAGCCCAAGCAACTCGTCCTTGTCTTCACTGAACTGGACGAGTCTGTCTTCCACCCCTTTACTGAGGCTAAGTGGTCTTCAATCCAGCTGCTGACTGAGAGAGCGCTTAACGTCCTATGGCTAACCCACGGCGCGGGTGTCTACAACGCTTTCAGCAACATGATGGTAGGCGTCGGACGATGCATGGTTCATGAGAAGCCCGATCTGCGCCTGCAGTTCGTCGACTTTGCGGACAGGGCCAAGACTGATGCTAAATATGTGGCCGAGACTCTGCTGCGCATGCACGTTGCCAGCACCTGGAAGTCTTTCGCTACTCCGTACGTACCCTCTTGGGTTATGGAACGAGAAATCCGCGTCATCGACGGCCAGCCAACAATCCCGCGATGTATTCCTTGCGCTCGACTGGATGCCAGATATAACTCTTCTCGTCGCACTATCCGCACTGAGGTACTACTGAAGGACACCGTCGTCGCTATTGACAACCAGGTTGGCGCTTCCGAGCTCCGTGAGATCAAGACACCTGCCTGGGCCGCGGAATTGGAAGAGGGCCATGTCGAGATCAAGGTGAACCGATCTTCTTTGGCTGCCATGACGATTCCCTCGGTTGGGTCACTTTACCTCATTGTTGGACGCTTGACTACCAACGAGAAGAAGGTGCTTGCCCTCTCCGAAACTTCCCGCTCAGTAGTCTCTGTCCCTAAGAGCTGGGTTGTCCCGGTTAATGTGTCTGATGAGAAGGACACCAGCCTTCTCGTGGCTGCCGCAAACATTTTGCTCGGAAACTACCTCCTGTCTAGCACACCCAAGGGTACCTCTCTCCTGGCTCACGAGCCTAGCAAGATCGCCGCGGCGGCTCTCAAGGCTCTGGCTATGCCCCGCCACGTTAGCGTCAGTTTCACCACGTCGTCTAAGGGCGAAGAGACCGACGCTCAATACATCCACCCCTCGGCCCAGAGGCGAACCATCCAGAACGTTATCCCTACTAACCTGTCGAGCTTCGTGTACTTCTCTGATGTGGAAGACTCTGCTCGCATTGGCGCACGTATCGAATCTCAACTATCGGCCACTGTCCGTCGTCTAAGCCCAGCGAACGGCTTCAGCGACAAGGCCATCGTGGAGCCCCAGTCCAACGTGGAGGCTGCTTCAGAACTGCTCCAGCAGGCGCGGGTCTTCTTCGAGACACACGCTGCCAAGCTGGACACTACTGAGCGCGTCCAAGAGCTCCCTCTCGATTATGTGCCTGGATACCAGCGCAACGCCGAGGACTCGACATTCGCTGTCGCCAACTGGACTTCTCAGGAGAAGGCATCCGTCAAGCTCTCGCCGCCCGAGAACATTGTCCAGTTCCGCCCCGACAGGACTTACTGGCTGGCAGGTCTTACTGGTGAGCTCGGTCTGTCACTGGCTCGATGGATGGTCCAGCGTGGTGCTCGCTACATTGTCATGACCTCGCGAAACCCCAAGCTCGATGAGGAATGGCTCAAGACCATGAAGGCCGCTGGTGCTAAGATCACTGCTCTGCCTATGGATATCACCAAGGCGGAGTCGGTACTGGAGACGTACGCTACCATCAACAAGACTCTACCCCCAATTGCTGGTGTTTGCAACGGTGCTATGGTCATGTACGACCAACTGCTTGCATCGCAACCCTATGAAGACTTCAACGCTACCATCAGGCCCAAGGTGGAAGGAACTCTCCACCTCGACGCTCTCTTCCAGCAACCCACACTTGACTTCTTCATCGTCTTCTCATCCCTCGCCTGGCTCACTGGCAACATTGGTCAAGCCAGTTACGCATCCGCCAACGGATTCATGGCTGGTATGATGGAGAACCGTCGGCGCCGCGGTCTCGCTGGTTCCGTCATGAACCTGGCAGGTATCTACGGTATCGGCTACATCACCACTCGTGAGGCCAATCTTATGGACCGTCTCGAGAAGATGGGTTACTCCAACATCTCCGAGTGGGACTACCTGCAATTCTTCGCTGAGGCCGTGCTTGCCGGTAGACCTGATTGTCCCGCCGATACATGCTGGGATATCTCGTCCGCCGTCAAGCCCGGTGACCCGGATGCCGAGAACCCTCCCCCATGGTTGGAGGTCCCCCGATTCTCCTTCTTCAAGAAGGTCAAGGCTCGCACTGCGGGTGGCGAGGAAGGTGGTACTGTCTCTGTCAGATCACAACTTAAGGAGCAGACCACCATGGAAGGTGTCAAGACCGTACTACTTGGTAAGTTTCCTCATGTTACTATTATCTCTCAGTGTTCAACGGCTAACATAGAAATACAGCTGGTCTTATTGGCACTCTATACAAGCTCCTCGGCATGCGCCCCGAGGACAACAGCATTTCTCCCAACATGTCGCTTATCGAGTTGGGTATCGACTCGCTTATGGCGGTCGACATGCGACTGTGGTTCACTCGTGAACTTGACCTTGACTTGCCTGTGCTGAAGCTGCTGGGTGGTGCCTCGGTCGAAGACATGATTGAGGATACCGCGGCGCGCATTTCGCCCGAGCTTATCCCCAACGTCCAAGATGCCACGACAGCGGACAAGCCAGACGAGGAGTCATCAAACGCGGAGGACACAGACTCCATTGACAGTGGAGACAACACACCTGATTCTGTATTAAGCGATTCAGAGCTTGGTGTTGACTCTTTAGTAACGACACAACCGCAAAGTTCGGCGGTGTCGGATAACGGGAAGAACTAGAGGGATATGGTTGTATATAAAATAAGGGCTTCATTTTTTCTTTTGATGTATGATACATGTCTCTATATTGGGTTAGTTGGAGTAGGCGTTGGGGTTATTATGATGTTTCCGATTTTTAGAATACCTTATCTTCAGTTAGAGCAGAGCAATCCTAAGTCTTAGACACAACTTCTCGGCTTTCCATTGTGTAAAAAACTCCTCATGTTATCCGAAATGTCTTAACGTCAAATAAGGGCATCTGACTCCCACTTGGAAGTATAATAGGTAGCTCATCTATTGTATAACATCATTTGGGTATATGTGCAAGTATCATATATTGCTAATGCTATTGTGGCTAGTTCGTTTACGGTAGTATGAGGGGTAAAATCGTGGATTGTTTGAGGTACATCCGAATCATCTCTATTTTGTCGGATATTAGAAATATTGCTTTCCATCATGACGTGCGGGACATTGGAATGTGAAAATAAAGCATGAACGGAATATGGAAAAGAAGAAGGGTTTTTCATTCTATTAAATCTACCTTAGGTACCTGGTAATCTCGTAGATACCAAAGGGAGAATAGAACGGGTTGCGTCTCTACAGAATTGAAATTCCAATACTAAATTGCGGGGTATTTGCCCAAGGCCCTGTTGCTACAGGTAGCTTAAGTCCCTACCGCAAACTGGTCTGTGACTCATTCCTACGCGAAATCGACAGGCCTTGCGACTGGGCAATCTAGACGATATTGAACTCAATGATAATAAATGGTCGGCACTATATAAGGGGTCTGATTGATTCGCATTATTAGGTCTTACACGATTAGAGTCGAGAAGTCAATCGAAGCTGGAGGGTCTGAGCTGCAATGAGGGCCACCAGGAAGATGCTGTAAAGCAACCCAACTACAGCGCTCCGTCAGCCCCCATCTCAGCGCGCCACGTCAATTCAAGCAGTTCATTTAGTCGGTCGCAAATAAAAGGAAACGCGATAAGGCTATACCAAAATAACACCTATGAATACCTTCTTCTATATATCCATAGGGGAAACATATGAAAGGTCAAAATCGTTGCGAGATGGTCCCGGAACGGTTCCTTAGGATTGGGACGGTTCCAAA
>JAMAKT010000171.1:0-23300 GCA_023628415.1 Hypoxylon sp. PDH2405 | reverse complement strand
TAATAAAGCTTTATATTAATCCTTTTCTTTTTTTTAATAATTAATTTAATTATTTATTAATTATTATTATAAATCTTCTATTTATTCCCTAAGTTAATTTATATATCCTTAAATAATTATTATAAAGTTATTACTTCTTTTATTATATTTAATATATTAAATAATTTAGTTTCCATTATTAAAGTTAATATTATTAATAAATATATTATTTTTTAAGTTATTAGTTCATTATATAAGCTTATAATTTATCTATAGGATAATTATTTGGTTTTTATATTATTTATAAATAATATATTATTTATGATTATTAAAGCTTAAGCTCTAATACTTTTACCTTTATATATAATATATAAGGTATATATTATATATAAATACCTTATTATCTAATTAACTATTATTATATACTTAAGTATAAGATTTGTTAAATAATAAAAGAATTATATAATTACATATGTAATATCTAGCCTAATTATTATAGTTATATAAAGAATAAATTCCATATGTTTTTAAAAAGCTTTAACATTTGCTTTAAAAGCTTTCCTTATATTCTTAAAAAGCGTCTTAAAGGATAAAGGAATTAATAATACCTAATTCTTATTAACTAAGTTAAATTTTTAAGCGATTTTCTTAATATATTTATTATAAAGTAATATAATAATATATTATTCTTTATCTTTAATAACCCTAATGTTAAAATATTAGTTAATTAATCCTTAATCTTTTATTTTATATAAGCTTTTAAAGCAGTTAATTACTTTTTATACCTTAACTATATACTTAGGAATATTAATTACTAATATATTATTTATATATATTAATATATAAACTTTCTAATTAAGTATATAAAATAAATATAACTTTTTTAATAATATAATAAGCTTTTTAAATATTAAGGTATTTATTATTTCCTTATATTATAATAAGGGAAAGTTATATAATTTATATAATATTTTTAATAGCTTTATATATTTCCCTTTTTTATTCTTATATCCTTTTAAGAGTTATATAATGATTAACTTTTTCCTTATTTAAAGAACATTTATAAATGTATTCTTTATATTAAATTATTATATATTTATATTAAGCTTTATAATTAATGCTATTATAACGCGGAAAGATTTTGTTATAAATATTATAACGTATATATCTTAAAGTATTAAATATTAAAAATTACCTTATATCATTAATTATGATTTATATTTTTTTAAGTAATTATTTTTATTAAATTTATATATAAATATTTATTTTAAAGGGAGTAGAATATTCTTTATTTTATTTTACTTTATTATATACCATATACCATTCTTGTTAAATGTTTAAATTTCTTCCCTAACGTTTTCTTAGAATCGCTTATTTAATAAATGATTAATTAACTTCTTATATTCCTTTAATGATGGTTTTAAAAGCTTATCCTAATATATCTTTAATTTACTCAAAGCTACATTAATTTTCTTAGCGCTTTTTTAATATATTATTATAAAAATTATTATATATAATGTTTAATATTTACGATCTTTTTAATATAAAGCTTCCTATTAATTAGGTAAGAATATTTTTAAGAAGTTAGATTATTTTAATTTGGTAGGTAAGATAATTATATCTTTATCTTTATAAATTAAGGTAATAAAGGCAAAATTGCTTAAGTCTTCTTTTTTAAGTTCCTAACCTTTAAGCCGCTTATTCCTATGTAAGGATTTAATAAGCTTTATTATAATATATAATATTATTTGAAAGCTTTTAAAGTATCCTTTACCATATTGTAATAATAATATTAGTATATTACTTCTATTTACATTATTAATGTTTTCTCTAATATTTATTAAATGTGACTATTAATTAAATATTTTCTTTTTAAAAAGGTTTTCTCCTATAAGGCTTATAATCCCTTAGAGTATTTACCTAATACTTAATAGAATATTACCTTTTCCCATTCCTAGTTCTAAGGTTTTTTTAAGGGTTAGAAAACCCATCCATAAATTATCTCCTCCTTTATTAAGCTTTTCTTCATTTGGTATATTACTTAAATTTAAATCTAAGTCTATAAATATCTTTATAAAATCTTAAGCTTACGATTAATTATTTAATTACTCCTTTGTTATAATATCCCTTAATTTAATGGTTTATTTTAATTCCTAATGGCTTTATAATTTTATATCCTATAGGTTTAATGTTTTAAATATTCCTTCATATATTAACTATTCCTTAAGTTCATTTATTTTATTAATTTAAGATATTATTAAATTAATTATAAAATATTTAAACTTTAATGTATAAAAGATTTCCTTATTGAATTATATATCTTATATAATAATTACTTTTTTCTTTTTAGAGATTTATATTTAATATAGATTAGAAGTTTAATATCCTATTAAATACCTTATATAAGCTTTTTTTATTATCTTAAATACTTTCTTATTTATATTATATTTCCTTTTTTCTTTTAATAGATATACTTTGTAATTATAAGCGTATAAACCGCTTTAATTAAGGCATAAATTATTAGTAAATGCCTTGGATATTTCTGAGGTATAAAATTTAAAATATTATTTAAATTAGTTATTAAATATCTTAATTAGTAAATATATATGGTATATAAAGCTTAGGCTTTTATTAATTAACTAAGTTATTATTAAAATATTCTTAAGCCATAAATCTTTTAAAAGTTTTATTTTAAGTAATATTTTAAATATATGGTTTATTATTTCTTAGTTTATTTATTCTATACCTTTAATAAGTTTATATATATGACTAAATGGGACTTTTAAGTTAATTCCTTTTTATTTAATTTATCGCTTAAATTTAATTATCCCTTAGTATAAAAATATAACGTGCTTATTATTGCTTCATATTTTATATATATTAAGTTTAAATTATTTCCGCATAATTCTCTTAAATAGTTAAAGCTATATAATTACTATTACCTAATTCTTATTTATAAAAGAAAATATAAAAAGCATTTTATTATATTTATCCTTAATTATAAGTAATATTTGTAATCTTTTATATCCTTTTTTATAAAAAAATAAATTTTAAATAATTCTTTAAAAAGGTTTAATTAAACATCTCTTTAATAATTTATAATTAATAATTTAATGAATATATGTAATTATGTAATGCTTATATTTAATTTTGATAATTTTATTAATCTTTACGTTTTAAGCTTTATATATTAGCACTTAAAAAGCTTTTAATCTTAAATGCCTTAAACATTTATATTAAAAATCTTTTAAATTTTCTTATAACTTTAATAAATCCTTGTTAGATTATTATATATTATACTTTTAACTGGTTTTTAATATGTTTACTATTTCAACCGTATTAATAAATACATCTGGTGGAATAATCATTAAAAGTATTAAAGGAGTAAATAAATAAATAAAAATAAGCTTATATTTAAAGAAAATTAAATTATATTTACGTATAAGTTATCTTATTACGTTACTTTTTTTTAATATATTAAAATATAAAGTATAATTCCATTTGTTATATTATATATTTATAAATTAAAGCTTAACCTTAAAGATAATATTCATATAGAATCCTTTTATTATTATTATATTTACCAATATTAAATTACGCATATTAAGCCTTAATTTACTTATAAAATATTTAAGGATTAGCTATTTTCCTATCCTAAAGATTAAGAAACTTATAATACTCACTTAAATTATATCTTATTTATTAATAGATTTAAATAAGTTTAATATTAAAAGCTTTTAGTTATTAATTAGATTAATTAATTTATAATTATTCATTATAATACTCTTCAAAAATAAATATCTTTTAATTTTAAATATAACAAATACTTTAAGAATTACATAATCTTTAATAAATTACTCCATAAGCTTTAAGCTTCCTTATAGGAAATATAAATTAATTAATATTATTATAACATTTCCTAATTAATTATTACCCTTAACTTCTTTCTTTTCTTAATAAAAAGCTTCCTTTTTATAATAAACTTCCTTAACTTTCCATTTATAAATATTAATTTTTACTCTTAATTACTTTTAAGCAAACATTTAATAAAGTATTTAGATTTCCTTACACTATTTATTACTTAATTATTTAATTTTATAATTAATTTTACCAATTACAGCAAATTAAAGTATCCTATATTCCTTAAGGGTTTATTTATATAATCTACTACTCTTTCCTTAATAAAAATATTAATATTTAATTCATTATTTACTATTCTTAACAGATCCATTAATAACTTCACTAAATCCAAAGCTTATTTTATTTCCTTAAATTATGACAAATTACATTTTAAATCCCTTTTTATCTATATTAATATCTTAAAGATATAACTAAACATTCCATAAGGCAATTTACTAATTAAGAGAAAATATTAAATACCCTAATTAATTTATTTAAACCATTATTTAAAATTAAGTATAAGCTTATAATAAGATAAATTATATTCCCATTACCTTAAGAAAAGCCTTAATATTAAATAATCCTTTTATATTAAGTAAATAATAAACTTTTACCTTTCTATATGCTTAAGCATATTTAAACATTTATATTAATAATAAAAAGCTTAACATTTTAACCTTTATAAACATTTTATAATATTTCTTTTATACTTAAATAAATATTCCAATATATAATAATATTAAGTTATTCTTAAGGATTTTAATCATATTTTATAAATTATATTATCTTTAATATTATAATTCAAATAATATAATATTTATAATTTTTAAATTAATTATTTTCCTAACTTAAATTAAAATATTTATATAATATTCCTTAATTAAGTTATATTTCTTCTTATTATTCTTTTAATTAAATAAAGCTATTTTAAAAAAAGTTTATAACTTAACTTTATCTAATATCTTTAATTCTAAGATTTTTAAGATTATAATAATACTTAATATATTCATTAATAAATTCTCTAAGGTTAATTAAGGCGTTAAAAGCGTTAAGGTATTTAATAACTTATTTATTTTAACTTTAAATGTTTATATATATATTAGAAAACATAAATAAGCTATTATAATAATTACTTAATATATATTTTAATTTTTCTTTATATTTTCTATAACTTTAACTATTTAATAATTACGCTTAACATAATCATTAATATATTTATTAATATACTTTTAAATTTCCTTCTTTATAATAAAAACTTAAAAAGGTTCTAAATCTTTTATTAATTTATTAAACTACTTAAAATCAATATATTATTATATGTTATGCTCTTTTATAAATTATATTAAATAATAATATTAATTTATAAAATTATAAATGCCCAAACATTTAATATATTTAAAAAGTTTATTAAAGGTTTTTATAATTAATGGAATTAGGATATAATTTATTCTTAAAAATTAATTAAATAATTAACTCTTTAATAAAGAAAAGAAATAAGATTTTAAGATAAATTTATATATAAAAAATTACTTAAAGCATTAGCATTAAGCACTTCTAAGCTTATAATTATTATATAATTATTGTAATGTTAGAGCTTTTATATAATTAAACAATATGATTTATTAAGTAAAAGGAAGCTTTACTCCTAATAAGCGACACGCTCTAAATATATGTATGGAGTTGCCCATAAGATTACATGCGGGAGCACGTGGTTTAGATCTCATATCTTATCTATGACAATAATTAATTTTTATTTATATGTTTAAATAAAATTTAAATTTTTAAATTAATTTTATTATATTTAATATTATAAAAAATATTTACTAACTTTTATTATAAGGATAAAAGGCACTTTTATTATAGTAATAAAATGTTAAATTATATTAATAATAAAAGGTTAAATTATTTTAACAATAAACCTTTAATATTTAAATTAAAATAATACACTTAATCTTTTCTTTAAATAAGTTTTAATTATAATTATAAATTATATATTTCTATAAATAAGGAATAAACCTAATTAAACATAACCTCTTATAATTTTACTTACTAATAAATTTAATATAAACTATTTATTTAATTAAGGGTTGTAAGTTAATGAATGTAATATATAAGTTAAAATAAAAAAGGATATTAAAGAAATATATGTTAATATATTTTTTTCTTTAATTTAAGCTAATATTTAAAACCTTATAAATAATATTAAATATATTATATATTTATAAAAGGATAGAGGAAATTAAAATAAAATATATAATAAAGTAGAAATAAATAAAAAGAAAACCTATTATAATTATGAAATATAGAAGTATTTTATTATCTTAAATTTAATAAAATGTTATAAATAAATAATTAAAATTAAATTTCTTAAATTAAATATATTATTATATTAATTTTTCCAATTATATAATTATTACTTAAGCTTAACTTATAAATTAAAATATAAATTATTATAAGAAAGATTATATATAAGTAATTAATTATATAATGGAATTATTTAAATATAAAATATTTATATTAATATATATAAGTTATTTATTATATCATTAATTAAAAATTATCTTAAAAAAATAAACGTTAATTTTTTAAAGAAATATTTTAAGGTTTAATTTAAAGATTAATTTTATAAGAAAATTAATTTAAATATATTTAAATTAATATATAAAATTAAAATAAATAATATTATTTATTATAATAAATTATTTAAGGATAAAAAAAATCTATTATTTTATTTTATAAAGAATATTCTTTCTTAACTAATAATTAGTATAATTTTAATAATAAGAAATAAAATAAATATAAATTTTAATATTAAATGAAATAAATTCTTAAGGAAAGAAAAGTAGAAAATGAATGAAAATAAATATATTAAGGTATATAAGTTATTTAATAAACTATATATAATTAAAGACTTTAAAAATATTAAATTAAATATATTCATTTAATATTTTTTTAATAATTTTTATTAAATCCTTATAGCAAACATACGATTAATATTAAGTTATAAATAAAGGGCGTTTTAAACTATTAAGTATATTCGTTTTAATATATCTTTTATTAGGCATTAGGTTATACATATTACTACGTCTATTATTACGTTAATTAGGTTATACTTTATAGCCTTATTATTAATTAAATAGCTCCACTTTAATAATACTTAGGTAAATCTTAAAATTTATAATAATTTTATATATTAACTTATCTTATAATTGGTAGCTTTATTGTTTACTTATTGTTTATAATAACCTATATAATATTTATATTAATTTTAAAAAATAATATAATTATTCTTTTATATATTTAAAAAGTTTAGCCCTTTTTTATATTCATAGTAATGATATATTCGTTTATATATTCATTTAAGCCCCGATATATTTAGATTTTAAAGCTTTATTAATATTCTTACTCTTTATATAAAAAAGTAAGAGATGGCTTATTTATATTTAAAGTTTACGTTAAAATAAATCCCTTTCTTATAAACCTACTTATAAGATTATATTTAGATAAGGAATCGATTTATATATATATTAAATTAACTTAAATATGTATTAAATTAGCTTAAATATATATTTCTTTTTAACGTTTTTAATGCTTTTTCTTAAGTATTTTTTAACATTTTTTTTAAGTATTATTTAATACTTTCCTTAAGCGTTTTTAACGTTAAAGCCTTACTTTTTGTTATATATTTTATTATATAGCCTTTAATGTTTAAGCTATTATTATATAAACCTTTAAGATTATTAATGATAAGTTTATTAAGCTTTTATTAAATTTTATATATATAAATACTATTTAAAAAAGAGAAGATCTTTAAGCTAATATTTTTTATTAATAAATAATATTGCCTTAAATATGTTTAAAAGCTATTAAAGGTAATTATTATAAAGATTTAAGCATATATAAATATATTGTTTAAAATTTATTAATTTTTTATAATTATTTAAGGAAGAAAGATTAAAAACTTTTTAAAACTATTACTTTAATATTAAACGGATTAAGTTATTAACCCCTTAAAATTTTAAGCAATAATTAACTAAACTCTTAAGTTTTTAAACTTAATTTAACCAACTTTAAAAATAATAATAATTTAATTTATTATATAGTTTTTTACCTAGTTGATAACATTAGTAAAACTCTTTATAATAGAATTAGTATTAATGACATTTGCCTTTAAATAAACTTAAAAATAATTCTTTAATAAAGCAATTAATAATAACTTTATTATTAACAATTTAATCATTAGATTACCCTTATCTTTACCCTTATCTTTAACCTTATTATTACCTGAACTAAAGCTTATCATATATATATAAAGATTTAATAACATATTTATTAAATTAACGCTAAATCGTTTTAACGGTAAGTCTTTAAAGAAACCTAACTTATAATTGTTAGAAGTAGTGATAAAAGATTTATTTATGTATAAATAAGCATTACTCTTCCATCCCACATTATTTAAGAAAAAATTAATAAGCCTTAAAATAATAACATATCATCTTAAAGATTTAATTAAATCTATAATAGAAAAAACCATATCGCTAACCTTAATATAAATATTAACCCTAATGTAAACGCCAACCCTAATATGAACGCTAACGCCACCATTAATAATAATCTTAAACCCCTAACTAATAGCCCTATAAGAATTATTTAAGCCCTTAATTCTTTTCTTATAGCATTCTTAACCTTAATAAAAATAACTAATTTTGGTTAAATCTTTAATTATATTAAGGCTAATAATAATGATAAATTAAAAATAAGATTAATTAAATATAACTAATCTTAAGAAATATATTTATTAATTAAAATAATAATTAATAAATATTTGGCGTTATAAAAATAATAGAAATAACATTAATATTTAAGTTTAAACCTAAGTTAAAATATTTGGTATAAGTTTAATTATTACGTTTAAAACATTTTATTAAGATATAATAAAGATAACATTAGTAATAACTATTAATAACTTTTATAATAATTAACGCGTTTAATAAATTATTATAAAATATAAAATTAAACTTAAAGGTTAAAAATTAATAAATATTAGCCTTTTTTTCTTAAATAATAATATTATTAATAATATTAAGGATTAAGATATAAATAAATATACCATTTAACGTAACGTTTATATTTTCATAAACACCGTTAAAGAAGTTATAATAAATCTTACCTAATAATTAATTATTTAATAATAATTTAATAAATTATACTAAGGTAAGGTAGTGAAATAGTAGATTATATAATTTATTAAGGAGAGAACTAAATTAAAGATAAGTTTTAAAGGATATTTATAAAAGTTATTCATAAGGTTTAAAATTAAAAAGGCTAACGTTATAAAGAATTTAATAAACTTTATATAATTAAAAGAAAAAGTATTAAAAAATATTAATATTTAAGCATAAATAATAAATATTATTTAAAATATACACTTATTATAAATGGATTAAGCTATTTAACATATTAATTAAATTTACTATAAATTAAACTTAGATTTTTAAATATATATAATAATATTTATTATAAAAATAACTATTAATAAATTTATTATTTACCTTAATTAATATAATAAGGTTTAATAAGTGTAGCTTATTATAATTAAAAATAAAGATTTATTAAAGATTTTAAAGAATATTAATAATTAAATTATTAAAGGTTTATTAATCCTTTAAAATTAGAAATTAATTATAAACTTTTAATATAGCTTAGAAAATAGTAATAATGGAGGCATTATTAATAATTAAGATAATAACTATTGGATTTAGTATTGATAAAAAAGCGGAAATAAGGATAATAATAAAGATTAAAATAATTAAAATAACCAATATATTTTTAAAAATAATTTCAGTTACCTTAATCCTTAAAATAATGATTATTATGTAAACATACTTTATTTTAACCGTAACGGATAAAAAGGTAAGGGTTATAATTATAATAAGGATAAATTTTATAGCTGGTAAGGCCGTTTATTTTATTAATATTATTAATATTATTAAGTTAAAAGCGGTAAAAGAAATAATGGTTATTTAGAAGATAAAGTATACTTTAAATAAGATAATAAAGGTAAAGAAAATAAGGAGGATAAATTAATAAAGTAAAGATATTTCTTAACGAATAAATATAAATTAAAATTAAAGTAATTAAAAAATAAATTTACTTACTTTAAATTTATTAAACTTAAACGTAATAAATTAAAATTTATTAATAAAGTTAATAAATTAAATCTTATTATTAAAGATAAAATTACTTATTAAAAATACGATAAAATATTTAATATTTACTTAAATTGTTTTAAGCATATCTATATAAACAAGTATATTAAACCTAAGCTTTTAAAAATAAGTTTTATTCCTAAATCAATATTAAAAACCCTTAAGCAGTTAATTAAATAGGTTTTATTCTAAGATAACAATAATATATCCATTAATTTAACTTATAAAAAGCTATTAATGAAAATTATTAAGAATAAATATTTCTTTTAATTTTAAAAGGAAAATCCTTAAGAAATATTTAATAAATCTTTTAAGGTTAATAAGTTAGTTAATAATAATAATATTAAAAAAGTTAATTATAACGTATATATAATAAAAGGTATTAAAATTATTAATATTAAATTTAAGGATAACTTATAAAAGCATTAATTAAAAAAACATTCCTATTTTTAAATTAATATTATTAACTTTAACAGTATTAAATTAATTATTTATATTAATTTTAAAGCGTTAAATAAAATGATTAATTATAAATGACTTATTAAATTTATTAAAAAATTTAATATTATTAAAGTTAAAAAGCTAATAATAATTAGCAAAATATTAAGCAAAATTATTATATATAAAAAAGCTAAATTCTATTTAAATATCTTAATAATTTAAAATATATTAAAAGTTATAATTCGCGTTAAAATAAAAATATAAATCTATAACAACAATTTAAAACCAAATTTATTATTAGGTAGTGAATTTTATTAATTATATAAGGTAATCTTAAATTACCTTAAAACCTTAATAATAATAATATTTTATTTAAATATGTAAATATATATTAATTTTATAAAGATTAAGGGAATAATTTATAAAAAAGTTTTAATGATTAATCGCATAATTATTCCAATATATTTAATATTACTAATTTAAATATAATATGTTAATTTACCCATTAAAAAAGACTTTATTTTTAAGGTAAATTATTTAAAAATATTATATAATATCTATAATATAATTAACCTTAAAGGAATTATATTTATAAATAATTCTAATGAAAATATTATCATTTCTTACAAAATGTAAATGGGATTTATTAAAGAAATTAAAGATTAAGGCTTTTATTTAATAACTTAAGAAAAGGCTAATATGGCCTAAGTTATCATAAGCTTAAATAATAATAATATACTTTAAATAAATATATTTTTAGCGGAATTTTTAATAAATAATACTATTAAAAAAGTATTACGTTTAAATAAGAAAACGTTAAAGAATATATAGAAACTTTTTTAATAAAAGGAAGGCTTTAATAAAAAGCTTACTCCATTCTTAAAAGCGTTAAAATCTAAAAGAATATCTAAGATATTATTTAAATATAAAGTATATTATTATAATATTAATTTAACTTTTGCTAAAAAGTTAATAAAAATATTAAAAAGATATAAGATATGAAAAGATAAAAATATTATTAAATTACTAAAAAATAAAAAAATAATTATTAAATTTATTAATAGCTAATAGAAATACTATAAAATAGGTTAAATATATTCGCTTAGGATTTAAAATAAAAAGCTTTTAAATTAAACTTTTAATAATCTTTATAACTAAGGAAAGATAAATTAAATAAAAAAACTTATCCTATTTAAGTGCCTTTATTTTATTATTTAATAAATAATTAATAATAAGTAAAAAGGTAAAGTAATAATTAACCTTAGAAACCTTAATAAATTTGCTTTAGTTAATAATTATTCTTTTTTAAAATAGGAAAATATTATTTCATAATTGAATAATAAGAAATTTTTTAACATTATTAATATATCCTAATACTTTTATTAATTATTAATTACTAAGAAATATCGTAATAAAATAATAGTTATTTCGCTTAAAGGATTAGAGGTTTTAAAGGTAACTTTAATAAGCTTTAAGAACTTACCTTTATTTGGTTAATGATTTATAAATTAATAATTTAAATTATTTAAATATTTTATTAAAACGTATATTAATAATGTTATTATTTATAGTAATATAGTGGAAAAATATATTAAATACCTTAATAAAATATTTAAATTATTTAATAAGGTTAAATTAACTTTAAATCTAAAAAAATCATTCATTAATTTTAATATAATTTAATTACTTAGATTTAATATTAATAATTAAGGCATATTTATTACACTTAAATACGTTAAGGCTTTATAGAAAATTAAAATATTAATAATATTAGTTAATTTTAAAATATATATTAATATAATCACCTTTTTATATAAATATATTTTATAATTTTAATAAAAGATATTACCATTATAAAAACGTAAAATTATAATACTTATAATTGAAAAAAAGAAAGAGGAAATTTTATTAAAAGCTATGGCCAAATATAAGTATATTAGAAGAAGTAATTTTAAGCTATTAGATTTTAAGAAAAAGTTATTTAAAATACTTTAGAAAGAATTAACGAATCCTTTAAAACTTACTTATTAAGATTATAATAATATTATATTTTTAAAGATTAACGCTTTAAAACAATAAGGATATAGAGTTATAATATTTTACTTAAATAAAGAATAGGATGGGAAAAATATTCTTATAAATAAAATCCATTTTATTTCATTTTTATTAAAGGTTTTTATTAAAGATAAATTAAATTATATAACTATTAAACTAAAGATAATATGCTTAATTTAAACTTATTATTAATATAAGATTTAATTATAATTATATATTAAGCCAATTATTATATTAATTAACCATAACGCTATTAAAGGTATAATAAAGTAAATAACTTTAAAGATAACTAATATAAATAAAATAAATAATAAATTAATAATAACTTTATTATATTTATCATAGTTTAATTTAAATATAATTTATATCCTAAGAAAAAAAAACTTAATATTAAATATATTATTTTAACTATTAATAATAAACTTAATGAATAATATTATAAAATGAAATAACCCATATAAATTAATATTAAACAATATAATTAAAGAGTTTAGTTATATTATGATTAAGATTATAATTAATAAAAACTTTAAAAAAAAAGTAATTAAAGGTTATAATAATAATTAAAGATTATATTAATTAAAATAAATACTATAATTAATTAAATAAAACCCTTTAAAAAATATAATAAAGTAATATTATTATAAGCTAAAAGAAAGTTTTATATATTATATTATAAAGTTAAGATAATAAAGATTAATAATTTTATCTTTATGCATAAAGAAGTTTTTTAAGCTTATTTATAACGTAAAATATTATTTTAAACCAAAATATATAACCTAAAAACTTAAAAATGTTTTAATTTAAAACCTTTTAAGAAAAATCCAAAAATATATTAATTAATATTCCTATTATTAAAAGAATAAAATTAACCAATCCAAACCATTAAAAAAATTATTACCAATTAACTTAATTTTAATACCCTATTATATAATTATATAGGACTTTATTATTAATTTACTAATTATTACTTTAAAGAATATATTATAAATAATAAAGGAATATATAACTTTTAATATATTAATAATAATTATATATAAATTTAATAAGAAAATTATTTTAATCCTAAGAAATATTAAATATAAGATAATAAATTAAGCCTTATTAACGCTTAAAACCTTAATAATATTAAATTAAGAACTTTTATTAAAAGCAATATTTAATTGTAACTTAAAGTTTATATTAAAATTATAGTAAATAATATTTATTAAATTAAGAATAAAACTTATAATATTAATAAATTATTATCCTTAAATAAATGATTAAACTAAGAGAAAAAATTAAAATATTAAAACCATTATTAAGTTTTATTGTTTAATATTAAATTAAATATAAGTTAATATAATTTTAACCCTTTAATATAACTTAAATAATGCGAAATTATTAATACTAAATAAATCATCAAATAAAATAATATACGGATTTAAGTTAAAAATAATTTTATTAATATTAGATATATTAGTTAATATAATTAACTTTAAGATTATATATAAGTTATATTAAGCTAAGGCAAAAGCCGTAATTAATTACACAATAATTAATATAAAAGTGAAATATAATTTTAAATATAAATTTATAAATTTTAAAATTGAAGAGATAATATACTTTAAGCTATATAAGGGATATATATTACTAAATAAGCCATTAAGAAAATAATTAATTTAATAAGTTAGATTATTATTAATTATATATTAAATTAATGATTTGACATATAAGGTTAATATATTTTTATATTAGAGAATATATAAGGTAATTTCTATCACTTATTTATACAAAATTTCATAGGGTATAAATCCATATAAATAACGAAAACCTTAAGTTAAAAGGATTATTATATAAGGAAATAATAATAAGTGAATTTTATATGAAATAAAGAAGTTTATTAAATAATAAGTTAACGTAATAAAAGGTAAGAAAGTATTAAAATATTTAGTTTAATGAAAGGATTATTTTTAAGCATATAATTAATGATATCCAAAAGAATTATTAATGTAAAATATTATTAAATTAATAAATATATATAATAAAACTAACCCGTTAAAGCTTAAGGAATTAAAGCTGAAATTAAACATTGTTAATAATAAAGTAAAAAGCGTTATTAATAATAAAGTAAAGAGGGTTATTAATAATAAAATAAAAAGCGTTAATAAGGCAAAAACCATTATTAATGATAAAGTAAATAAAATTATTAAAGTTAATCTTTAAAATAAAATAGTTAAAGTAATTCTTAAAATTAATATTAAAGTAGTTTTGCCAATAAAAAGACTCTTTAAAAATTTTGATAAAAGTTTGGAAAATTCCCTTATTAACTAGTATTAATTAAGCTTAACGCATGTTAAGCCCTGCTAAATGCATTAATGTAAAGCATTAGCTTATATGCTTTATTTATATTTACTTTTTTTACAAATCTTAATAAAGTTTACCTTTTTATAATTTATATTTAAAATAACTTTTTTCTAAAACTTTTAATATGCTTAGTTTTAAATTTCTATACTATATAAGTATATTTAAATATTCAAAACTACTTTAAGTTATATAGTAAAGTATATAATATTATTATTTTAGTTTTTGTAACATTTTATACTTTACGCGTGGATATTTTTAAGATCTTATAAATTTAATCTTTTAGATTTCATTTATTTTAAGCATTTTTATTAATCCCAAAAACGTAATTATATTTCTTATATATAAGTCTTATAACCTTACGTTTATTTACTTTCTTTTATAATTATCCTATTATTTATTACATTAATGCAATAAGGAATATTAAGCCTTATAAGCCATTTAAAAGCCTCATACCTTATTAATAATTAAACTCCTTTTATTATTATTCAATTAACCATAATAATATTAAAATAACCTTATTAAAATAAAGAAAATAAAAGCAAAACTAATATAAAGCAAGTTTATTAAAAAGAAATTAATTAAGATAATAAGGAAAGCAATAATAATAATAATAGCAATAATAATAATAAGGGTAATAATAACAATGATAATAATAACAATAATAAAGAAAAAGCATTTAAAATAAATTAGCAAAAGTGGTTAAATAATAAAAAGTAATACTTAAAGTTTAATTATTTTAATTATAACAAAGTTAAAATAAATATTACCAAATCTTAATTAAGAGTTTATTATAATAATAAGTTATTATAAAATATTATTAGCGCGATTAAAAATATTCTAAAGGAATGATAAAAAGGTATAACTACTTATAGCTAATCACGTTTTTATAAGAAGTATAATATTTTAAACGTTAATAACCTTAAATAATAAAAGATTATATATAAAGCCTTAAAAGATAATGCCAAAGAATTTTAGTTAAATTTAGTTTATAGCGTTATAATTTAATCCTAGTTTAACTTAAAAATCATTATTTTAAATTTTATTCGAATACTTATGAGCGTAATTTTATTAGTTATATATTAATATAAGGATTAATTTAAGCAGTTATTAATAATTAAGGTTATTAATGAAAAGGTTAATTAAAATATAATAAGAATTAAAAAAGGTTAAAAATAACGTTTTTTATACTAATATATATTAAAAGCTTTAAAGGTATATAATAATTAAGAAGCAAAATTTAACATAATATTAAAAATGGTTATTAAGGCTTTATTAAATATAAGACTTTATTAATTATTATAATAATTAAGTCATAAGATAATATTACCATTTTAATAATAAATCTTTCCTAAAGGAATTAATGTAAAAGGCATTAATATTAAATATAATAACGAAAATAAAGAGGTATTATTAACGCTTTAAAACGTTAAGGGAATATTTAAAGATATTTATAAGGAAAGAAAATATATTAATAATAATAAAAAAAAGATTAAAAATTAAATTAATAATATTGTTAACCTAATAAAAAAGGTTAATAATAAATTAACACACTTTAGTAAAAAGCTTAATTCCTTAATTAAAATAGTAAAAGATATAATGCTAAAAAATTCCTTTTAAGCAATTACTTAAATCCTAAATAAAAAGGCGTTAAAAGCGAAGTAAATGTTACCATTAACACTTAAAAACAAATATAAGCCCTTAAGGGTAAAATCGTTAAAAAATAATAACTAAAGGCCATTATTAATTAATTAAGTTATTAATTTCCTTTAATCTTTTTTATTAAAAAGAAACATAGGCGTATAAATAACATTAATAGTTATAATATTTAATTTAATATAACATAATATCCTATAAAGTATTTAAGCATAGCTAAACAAATGGCGAGGATACATTTAAGCATAGCTAAATAAATGGCAAGGATATCATTTTTTCTTTTATATTAAGGGCAGGTATTAAGCATTAGGCCATACATATTACTATATCTATTATTACGTTAATTAGGCTATACTCTATAGCCCTACTATTAGTTAAATAGCTCCGCTTCAATAACACCTAAATAGATCTTAAAATCTACAATAATTCTACACACTAACTCGTCTTACATCTCCTTTACGTTTTAAATAAGTTATATCTTAAAATAAATGTTTAAAATAAAATAAAAATAACCAAAATGAATTTATATTAAATATAATAAATATAAAATTACCTAAAGAAGATTTTATAAACTAATCCTTAACCTTATTACCTTTTAATAATTATAAAATACCTTAAAACAATATTAAAAGTTAGATTAATTTTACCTTTTATATATTAAATATAAAATATTTACAGAGTAATAATTTAAATCTTTTCCTTTTTCTTAATAATAATGATAATTTAATACTATATAATAATAACAAAAAAAATATATATCTTATTAATAAATACGCTAACTAATATTATTTATAAATATTAAATAATAATTCTTTTATATAACATTATATTAATTAATGCTATTAATGGGAAATATAAGATAACCTTTTAAAAATATTTAATAAAATAATAAGGTTTTGCTTTTAATCCTTATCTTAATAAATACTTAAGTAACTTCCTTTATTAAAAAATAAAGGTAAAAATAACGTAAAGATTTAAAATAAGGATAAAAATTATGTAAATATGTAAAATAAATTAAATAATCTTAAAGAGAAGTTAAGAGAATAGGTTAATTAATTAAAGGATAATTAAATTAATAATTATAATATTAATATTAATATTATTATAAGATATAATAACAAAAAAGGTAATAATTATATGCTTATTATTTAAATCTTAAATCCATTACTTAATTTTTATATATACCATAAAAATAGCTTTATTTATTATAAGTTTTATTATTTTGGGTTATTAAATTAAATCCATAATTCTTTTATAATTAATATTTACCTTTTTATTTTACCTCTTATTATTTATTAAGATATATATTCTTTTAAGGCCTTAATTAATTATATACTATATATTCTCACATTAATTAATTATATTTTTTTATAATATTTAATTATTATGCTTTTTAATAAAAATAAATCCCATTTATTTATTATCTTAATATCTTATAAATTATCTTAATATTATAATTATTCTTAATATAATATTTATTAAATATAATATATAATAAAACTAACCCACATTTAATAAAGTATATTACCTTTAATTATTATGAATTATATAAATTAATATTATATTAAATTAATATTATTATTAATGATAAAATTAAAATTAATAAATTTAAATATAAAATTATAAATATTTAACCTTATAAAATGCTTTATATATATTATTAAATATTTTATATTATTATAATAAATATTAGCCATAAATATTTTATATTAAAAAATTACGATATATAAGGTATTAACGTATATATATATTAACTTATATTATTATTTATATAAGTTATTAATGAAGCTTAATTTATAATAAGTATTTATTCCCTTTAAATAACCTTATAATATATTTAAAAATAATTTATATATAATCTTAAAAATTATTATAATAATAAAAGGCTTAAAATATTAATATGAAATATAATATAATATATTATATTTTATTATTAAATAATAAGTAAATAATCCTTACTATATTTTATTATTAATTTAACTTATATTTTTAATTCTTAATTATTTAATAAAATATAATAATATAAATATATAACTTAATATTATAAAAGATAAAATAATTTATAAATTATATATACCTTTAAATAATTTATTACGGTTAATTTCATATATATAAATAAATAATAAGATTTTATGCTATTTAAGATAGCGTTAAATAATACCTATAAATTATTTAAATATATTAGAAAATAAATAAGGTAATAAATTTATAAACTACCTTTATTACTTTTAATTAAAATTTATTACTTATTTAAAAGGCCTTATATATCCATTATTTTTAATAATTTAATATAAATTAAATAAAAACTTAATAATAATATTATTAATATTATTTTAATTAATATACTTTTAAGCTTTAGTTAACGCTAATTAATATTTCTCTAAGCTATTTATATATTAAATATTATAATGTTTATTAAAATATTCCTTAATTAAGTAAAATAAATGAATTATTAAATTTAAGTTATAATTATTTAAAGGAAATTTCAATATCTTTATACTTATTTTTATGAAGTGATTTTTAAATTTTAATTTTATATAAGTTATAATATTATAAGGTAAAATTATAATACTTTAATTTTTTTATAATATATTTTAGTTTTTTAAAAAAGGTGTAATATATTAAAGGAATTATTTTATTTAAGAGTAACTTTACCCCTTTTTAAATATATGAAATAAACCTTATTCCTAAGCGAAAAAGGAATTTTATAATATTTAACCATTATCCTTATCTTAAAGTAAATCTTAAATTTCTAAATATTTATACTTATAAGAGCTTATTTAAGAATTAACCATAAGATTTGTATAAATAAAGATTTTAATAATAATAAAAATATTCTTTTTATTATTATTAATTTAATCCTTAAGATTTAACTATTAATATAAATAAATCTTAATAAATTAAATATATTTATCTTAATGTTTATATATAAGATTAATTTAATAATGGTATTAAATAATTTAATAATTATTTAAAATAATGGAATTTAGGATTTTACTTATTATATTATTATTTTAATCTTAAATATTTTTAATAAAGAATTATAAATTTTAATATAATATATAATAATAAATAAGCTTTTAAAATAATTCCTTTAATTTTATTTAACTTAAATATTATTTAAAATTAATATTAAAATAATATATATTATCTTTTAAAGGAAATAAAGAGCTTTAATAAATATAAGTAATAAGATTATATGGATAAGTTATTTTTTTAAAAATATCCTTATAAAATTATTTAATAATATAATATAACGCATATATTTTTATATAATCTTTATAAAATAAATTTAAAATTTTTTAATTTAATTGAATTAATATATTTAATGGATTAAAATCTTATAAAAAAGTATAAATTATATAAAGTTATAAATAAGTTATAAAAAAGATATAATATATTAAAATATATAATACTTTAATTAATTTTAAAAATATTATAAAATAATTTATTATTTAATATATATATTAATTTAATATTTCTAATTATTTATATATAATATAATATTTATTATATATGTTAAATAAACAAGGTTTACTAATGTTACTTAGTAAAGGGGTATAGTTGTATAGCTGTGGGTGTGGATTTGGTTATAATTAATTGTTTGTGGTGTAAGTTTATAAGAGCGTAAGGTAAAGCTAAATACAAATGTGCGGAGCCTTTAAGCCTTAACGTTAGGTAATCGGTCACGTGATCGCGATCCCAACAATATAATTAAAATATTTATAAATAAGGATATAATTAATTATAAAATAATATTACTTAATACTTTTAAGATTTATAATATATTTATTATAGCGGATTTTTAAATGGTAAATCTTTAAGTTATTTTTATATATTTATTTTATTCCTTATTTTATTAACCTTTACTTAACCTTAATATATTAAGTTCTTAAAGTAATAATAAAGGTAAATTATTTAAAATTATAAATTTAATTATTAATTATATTAAGGATATAAGCCTTAAGATTATTAGCTAATATATAAAATAAATTATAATGTTAATTAAAAGTTTAAATTTAATAACTTTATAAGGTATATTATTATTAATTAAATAAAAATAAACGTTTAAAAGTTTATATATTAGCTTATATTATTTATTAATTTATTAAAAAAATAATTAATGAATTAGGTTATTTAAAGAAATAAGTTTAAAATATTTATTTATATAAAATCTTTAAAGATCTTAAATATCTTTTTAAGGGATTAAAGGTTAAAATAAAAGCTTTTATTAATTAAAATATTAAGAATTAAAAAATATTATAAGATAAATTATGGCAAAACACTTTATAAAGAAACTTTAATTATAATTTAAAAATAGTTTATTAAATTATAAAGGAGTTTAAATATAAGCCTAATATTTAATATTATTATATAAAGTTAATATAAAAGAAATTTAAGAAATATATTTAATTCGTTTATATTTATTTAAATTAATAATTAAAAAATAAGGATTAAGTAAAAGATAATTATTAATATATTATTTTTAATAATATGGCCTTAATTATTAACCTTATGAAATAAAAATATTAAATAATTATTAATTAATATAAAATCTTTATAAAGTAAGAGTAAATTTAAAAATGTGGTAATAATTATTTATTAATTTAAGGTTATTTTTTTATATAGCTTAAGTAAATATTATATTAAAGAAGTTAATATAGTTATAAACTTTAAACAATATATTAATAATATTTTCTTTATTTTTAATTAAGAAATTTTAAAATATTTAAATAGAAAAGTATAATTAAAAAATAATATAATTAAAATTAATAAGTGGAATATCCTTTATTTAAACAAATATTATATGTTTATAATATTATAATTTCCTTTTAAAAATGTTAATTTAAATTATATAATTTATATTTAAAATTGGATAAGAAAATATCTTTATAAAAAATATAATTTAAAGGATATAAATTTAAAGGTTTTTAAAGCTTAAGTAAAGAAAGCTTAAAAAAATATTTTTAAGGAAATTTAAAAAAAAGCCTTTCTTAATATATATTTAAATTTATAACTTATTATTAAGAATAAAGATAAAATTAATAATTATATTTATTTTCTTTTATTTGCTTATAATAGAAGGTTATATAATTAAATTTAGTGACATTTTTATTTTATTTTATAAGGTATTTTATATCTTTATTTTATATGCTTTATTATTATTATATATTTATTATATAAATAGGTAAAAAATAAGTTATAATAATATTTAATAATTATTATTATAATATATTAATATAAGTAAGGAATATTTTATTAAGGGATTTAAGCTTTTTTATATAATAATATTATTATTAAAAAAGTTATATAAATAATTATTAAATATATAATGTTAATATTATAATATTTTTTCCTTATTTTATATAATAACCTTTTATAATTTAATTAATATATAATAATTAATAAAATATAATATTTCTTAAGGAATTGTTTCCTATAATTAAATCATTTTATTAGCTATTTCTTTAAGTAATAATTTATCTTTATTATAATTTTTATTCCTAAATAATTAATCTTTTATTTAATAAAATATATTAACTATAAGATTTATATTTAAATTATTTAAAAGGAATTTTAATATTAGAATATTTAATTTAACTTAATAAGATAAAATTATTTAACTTTTATAAATTAACATTTTATATTATTAAAATATAGTACTTAAGAAAATGTTAATAAATTCTTTAATTAAAGGCATAATATATTCTTAATATTTCTTAAATATAATATCCCCATTTCCTTTTTTTCATAAATAATTAAATCCTTATATACCTTTAATAAAATAATATTAAAAAATATATTTATTACCTTTATATATAAATAAGTTTTATTTCTTTTAATTATATTCTTAAATAATTAAGAATATCTTTCTTTTAAGATTTAAATAAGCTTAAATCTTTTCACCTTATATTAAAAAAAAACTTTTATTAAAAATAGCAAATTAATCTAAAGGATTTAGCTATATCTTTAAATAATTAATAATAAAAGTAATATATTTATTATAATTTAAATATATGAGTTTAATATTAAGCTAATAAATTGCTTTATAATTAAACTTTTTTAAAGTTATATTAATCTTAAATTAACTCATTTATAAAATAGCTTTTATAAAGAATTATAATAATTATTATAATATATTAATATATATAAGATCTTTATTAAAAAACTCCTTTATTAAATATTTATTAAATTTTAAAAAATTATAATTATTTATAAATATCCTTATAAATAAAAGGGAATATAAAAAGATATTATTAATTTATCTTAATATAACGTTTAATGTTTTATAGATTTTATCTTTAAATATATATATATATTATAATAATATATATATTATTATTTAATAATTATAATTTAATAAATTATACCCTTAAAGTTCTCTTATATTAATTAATTATTATAAAATAACGTTAAAATATAATAAGAATAAATTATTATTTCCATTTACTTTATTATTAATTTTATATTATATAAATTTATAAATTATTATAATATAAAAGTTATAAGGAAATATTAAATTTATACTCGAGGTCCTCGCGCGGCGCGGACACAATATCCCCGAATTTAAATTATTAAATTTAATTATTTTTAATTCTTTTAATTTTTGAAAATTTATTCTTTAAATAATATTTTAAAGATAATTATAATTAAAATATTTAATTAATATATTTACTTATAATATATATTAATATTTAAATGATTAAATAATTATAA
>JAMAKT010000170.1:0-23452 GCA_023628415.1 Hypoxylon sp. PDH2405 | reverse complement strand
ATAAATAATAAAAATTACCTTATATATTTTTTAATATAATAATATATTAACCTTATATATTAAATTACCAATTTAATATATAATTAATAATAATTTAATTTATTAAATTAATTATTTTCTTAATAGTTTACTTAATAATATATATCCTTTATATAGTTTAAAATATATTATTTTTTTAATTTTAAAATTTATAAATTTATGTTTAAAATTATATTTTATTTTTACGTTAATTATTATATAATTAATTATGGTTTTTACCTTAATTTAATATAATTTATATATGATTTTAAAGTTAATTACATTAATTAATATATTTAATGTTAATAAAATCATTTATGGCTTAAACCTATATATTATTTCGTTTGGTAATTTATTTAATATTAATAATTTCATATTATTTAAATTATATTAAAGGATTAGAATTATATTAACCTATATTTAATTTAATATTAAATAATGAAACTTAATAATGGTTTTAATATTTTAATTTCTTTTTAATTTAACCATTTATTTAAGGATAGTAATTTATTAATATTATAAATTTTATTTTTAATTTAATAAATATTATTTATTATAATTTTAATATAAATTTTAGATTATAATTAAATATCGCTTTTAATAAAAATCCTTAATTTAATATTATTAAGATTTTAAACATTAATAAGGCTTAATTTATTACTTTATATTTAATATTCTTTAAGATTAAAATAACTTTTTTATTAAATTTATATATGATTATTATTAATATATTAAAAGTTATATATCCTTTTATTATTTATGATATATTTTTTAAAGTAATAGTTAATAATCCAATAATAAAATCTTATATGATTATATAATAAAGCATTAGAATTGAGTTAATTAATAATAATTTTCTTAATAGTTTAGATTAATTAATCTTATTTTTTTAATAATGGGAATATTAATTAACGTATTTTTAAATCTTTTTTAAGAGGTTTTAAATTAAAATATTCTTAAGTTTTTAAGTTATATGTTTTGGTTTAAAATGGTATTTTGCGTTATGAATAAGCTTAAAAAGTTCCTTTATATATAAAGATAAGATTATTAATCTTTATTATCTTAATTTTGTGATATGGTATATAAGATTTTCTTTTAGCTTATAATAATATTATTTTATTGTATCTTTTAAAAGGTTTTATTTAATTAATTATAATATTTATTTTAATTAATGTAATTTTTAATTATTATTATAATCTTTAATTATTTTTTTTTAAAGTTTTTATTAATTATAATTTTGGTTGTGATATAATTAAATTCTTTAATTATATCGTTTAATATTAACTTATATGGGTTATTCTACTTTGTAATGTTATTTATTAAGTTTATTATTAATAGGTAAAATAATGTATTTAATATTAAGTTCTTTTTTCTTAGGATGTGAATTATATTTAAATTAAATTATAATAAATATAATAAGGCTGTTATTAATTTATTATTTATTTTATTTATATTGGTTATTTTTAAAGTTATTTGCTTTATTATGTTTTTAATGGCGTTATAATTAATTAATATAATAATTAGCTTAGTGTATAATTGTAGTTGAACCTTATATTAATAATAAGTTTAAATTAAATATATTATCTTTAATTTAATAGTTATATAACCTAATTTATCTTTAGTAAAAACCTTTAATAAAAATGAAATAGGATGGATTTTATTTATAGAAATGTTCTTTTTATTTTATTTTTTATTTAAATGGAATATTATAATTTTATATTCTTATTATTTTAAGGCGTTAATCTTTAGGAATATAATGTTGTTATAATCTTAATGAATAAATTTTAAAAGATTTATTAATTCTTTTTAAAGTATTTTGAATGATTTTTTCTTAAGATTTAATAGTTTAAAATTGTTTTTTCTAATATACTTATATTTAATTGTGACTTTTAATAGAATTTCCGCTTTCTTTCTTTTAATTATAAGTATTATAATTTTACGTTCTTATAATGGTAATATCTTTTATTAGAATTATAGAATATATTTACGTAAAAAAATAATTATATTAATATATATTTTAAAATTAATTAATATTATTAATATTTTGATTTTTTATAAGGCCTTAATACATTTAGGTATAATAGATATGTTTTAATCATTAATGTTAAATTTAAGTAATTAGATCATATTAAAATCAATAAATAACTTTTTTAGATTTAAAGCTAATCCAATTTTATTAAATAATTTAAATATTTTATCAAAATGTTTAATATATTTTTCCATTATATTATTATAAATAATAATATTATTAATATATATTTTAACAAAATATTCAAATGGCTTTAATTATTAATTTATAAATTGTTAACTAAATAAAAATAAATTTTTAAAACTTATTAAAATTATTTTAAAAATTTTTAATCCTTTAGGCAAAATAATTATTATTTTATTGTAATATTTTTTGGCGATTAGTAATTAATAAAAGTATTAGAATGTGTTAATAATACTAAAAAATTTCTTATTATTTAATTACGAGATAATATTTTCTTACCTTAGAAGAAAATAATTATTAGTTAAAGCGAATTTATTAAGGTTTTTAAGATTAATTATTACTTTACCTTTTTGCTTACCATTAATCATTTATTAAATGATAAAATAAGGATATTTAAATAAGATAGGTTTCCTTATTTAATCTATCTTTCCTTAATTATAAAGATTATTAAAAGTTTGGTTTAAGAGCTTTTTATTTTAAATCTTAAACGAATATATTTAATTTATTTTATAATACTTCTATTAGTTGTTAATAAATTTAACAATTATTTTCTTATTTTCTAATAGTTTAATAATATTTTTATCCTTTTATATCTTATATTTTTCTAATATTTTAATTAACTTTTTAATAAAAGTTAGATTAATATTATAATAATGTATTTTATACTTAAATAATATCTCAAATATTTCTTTAAGTTTTAATACTTTTAAAGATAAAGTAGGCTTTTTATTAAAGCTTTTTTTTTATTAAAAGAGTTTTTATATGTTTTTTAACGTTTTTTTATTTGAACGTAATGTTTTTTTAATGGCGTTATTTATTAAGAATTTCATCGAAAATATATTTATTTAGAATACATTATTATTATTTAAGCTTATAATAATTTAAACCATATTAGCCTTCTTTTAAATCATTAAATAAAAGCTTTAATCTTTAATTTCTTTAATAAATCTTATTTATATTTTATAAGAAATAATAATATTTTTATTAGAATTATTTATAAATATAATTCCTTTAAGGTTAATTATATTATGGATATTATATAATGTTCTCAGATAATTTACTTTAAAAATAAAGTTTTTTCTAATAGATAAATTAATATATTATATTTAAATTAACAATATTAAATATACTAGGATAATTATACGATTAATTATTAAAACTTTTCTATAAATTATTCCCTTAATCCTTATAAAATTAATATATATTCACATACCCAAATAGGATATTATTATTATTAAGGTTTTAAGGTAATTTAGGATTACCCTATATAATTAATAAAATTTACTATTTAATAATAAATTTAATTTTAAATTATTATTATGAATCTATGTTTCTATTTTAACGTAAATTATAACTTTTAATATATTCTAAATTATTAAAATGTTCAAATGGAATTTAGCTTTCTTATACATAGTAATTTTGCCTAATATTCCGTTAATTATTATTGGTTTTTTAACTTTAATAATATTAAATTCTTTAATAAACTTAATAAGTTATTTATAATTAATTATTTTATTTAACGTTTTGAAATTAATGTAAATGGTTAATTTAATATCTTTAATATTAATAATATTAATTTAAAAATAAAAATGTTTCTTTAATTAATATTTTTATAAGTTATCTTTAGGTTTAATATTAATAATTTTAATACTTTTTATTATATATATGTTATAGTTAACTTTTTTAACATTATTATTATTAATTAGTTCGTTAATTTTAAAAGGTTTGTTAAATATTTTCTAAAGATTTCCCTTTTAAGATTAGAAGAAATATTTATCTTTAATAATTTTTATTAACAGTTTTTCATATATTAAATTAGTGAATACATTATCGTTATCCTAAAATAAGATTTATTTAATTAATTATTTAAGGGCTTTTAATGTTAATTTAAAAACGGGATTTATTCTTAGAAGCTTAAATTTAATATATTTATTTATATAAATATATTTAAGATAATTTAAATAGGTATTAAATATTTTATTATACTTTTAATAAATGGTTTTATTTTTAGTAGTAGGACTTAATTTATTAATCTTATTAATAAATTTTAATTTATTACGTTTAAATTTAATAAATTTAAAATAAATAAATTCGTTTTTTAATTACTTTAATTTTAATTTATACTTATTCGCTAAGAAATATCTTTACTTTATTAACTTATCCTCTTTATTTTCTTTACCTTTATTATCTCATTTAAAATATATTTTATTTTTTAAATAATTATTATTCCTTTTATTACCTTTAATTTAATAATGTTAATAACGTTAGTAAAATGGATGGCTTTATTAACTATAAAATTTATTTTTACCGCAATTATAACCTTTACCTTTTTATTCGTCGTGATTAAAATAAGGTATACTTATATAATAATTATTATTTCAAAGATTAAAATAACCGAAATTATCTTTAAAAATGTATTAATTATTTTAATTATTTTAATCTTTATTATTATCTTTATTTCCACTTCCTTATTAATATTAAATTTAATAATTATCATTTTAATTATTAATAACGCCTTCATTATTATTATTTTCTAAATTATATTAAAAGTTTATAATTAACTTTTAATTTTAAAGGGTTAATAAACCTTTAATAATTTAATTATTAACGTTCTTTAAAATCTTTAATAAATCTTTATTTTTAGTTATAATAAGCTACGTTTATTAAGCCTTATTATATTAATTAAAATAAATAATAAATTTATTTATAATTATTTTCATAATAAGCGCCATTATATATACTTAAAAATTCGGATTTAGTTTATAATAAATTTAATTAATATATTAAATGGCTTAATTTATTTATAATAAGTGTATATTTTAGATAATATTTATTACCTATACTTAAATATTAATATCCCTTAATACTTTTTTTTTAATCATATAAAGTTTACCAGATTTTTCATAACGTTAGCTTCTTTAATTTTAAACCTTATGAATAATTTTTATAAATATTTTTTAAAATTTACCTTTAATTTAGTTCTTTCTTTAATAAATTATATAATCTATTATTTTGTTACCTCGCTTTAGTATAATTTATTAAATTATTATTAAATAATTAATTATTAAATAGGATTTATTATAACTTTTTTAATAATATTTATAAAGATATAAACATTATATTAAATAATATATTTACTTATATTTTAATCCTTAATATTATTAATAATACTATTATTTAAGAAAAAAAGGCTAATATTTATTAATTCTTAACCTTTAAGCTTAACTTTACATTCCGTAATAGCTTATTAAGCGTGTTAATTATTATGGAAATTATTAATAGCTATTATTAATATTATCCCTATTATACTTTAACGAAATGATTTAAATATGGTAATTAAATTTATACCAAATATTTTAACTTATATTTAAACCTAAGTATTAGCGTTATTTCTATTATTTTTATAACATTAAACATTTACTAATTATTACTTTAATTAATAAATGTGTTCCTTAAGGTTAATTATATTTAATTAGTTTTAGTTTTAATTTACCATTATTATTAATTTTAATGCAAATAAAGATTTAATTAAAATCGATTATTTTCATTAAGGCTAAGAATACAATAAGAAAAAAGTTAATAGCTTAAATAATTCTTATAAAACTACTAATTAAAGATTTAAAACTATTATTAATATTAGCATTAATACTTATATTAAGATTAATACTTATATTAAGGTTAATACTTATATTAGGATTAATAATATAATCTTTTTTATTATAGGTTTAATTAAGTCTTTAAAATAATGTATTATTATTTTAAGGCTTATTAAAGCCTTTTTAAATAATGAGGAATAGAAAAGTAATGTTTACTTATATATAAGCAAATCTTTTATTACTACTTTTAACAATTATAAATTAAATTTTTTTAAAGATTTACCATTAAGATAATTTAATATTAATTTAATAAATACGTTATTAAATCTCCATATATATATAATAAGCTTTAATTAAAGTAATAATAAAATTAAAGATAAAAATAAAGATAAAGGTAATTTAATAATTGAATTATTAATGATAAAATTATCATTAATTATTTCGTTAAAGAATTATCTTTAGGTTTATTTAAAAATAAATATTATTAATATTAATTCTATTATAAGGGATTTTATTAACGTTATTAATTAAATAAAAAATTATATAATAAATTAAATTACCATTATTTTTAAAGCTAGTTAAGTTAAATTTAAAAATTTAAAAGTTTAATTAATTATTATTTAAAACTTTAAAGAATTAATAACCTAATTTATCTAATATTAAAATAATAATTTTAAAGAATTTTTGATTTTCCTTTCTTAAATAGCTATAAAAAATTAATAAGTTCCGAATAATATATTTATATATGCTTAAATCCTTATGGTAATTACTTTTAATAGCTTTTAAACATATTTAAGGCAATATTATTCATTAATAAAAAATATTAGCTTAAGGATTTTTTCCTTTTTAGGTAGTATTTACATACGTAAGGTTTAATAAAAGCTTAATAAACTTATCGTTAATAACCTTAACGATTTATATAATAGAAATGTATAATAGAAAGTAAGGCTTTAACGTTAAAAACGCTTAAGGAAAGCATTAAGAAATGCTTAAAAAAAAGCATTAAAAATGCTTAAGAAAGGAATATATATCTAAGCTAATTTAATATATATTTAAACTAATTTAATATATATATAAGCTAATTTCTTATCTAAGCATAATTTTATAAATAAATTTATAAGGAAGGGTTTATCTTAGTATAAATTCTAAATATAAATAAGCTATTTCCTACTTTTTTATATAAAGAGTGAGGATATTAATAAAGCTTTAAAATCTAAATATATTAAGGCTTAAATAAACATATGGATAAGCGTATTATTATTATGAATATAAAAAAGAGCTAAGCTTTTCAAATATATAAAAAAATAATATATATTATTTTTTAAAATTAATATAAATATTATATAAATTGCCATAAACAACGAATAAATAATAAAATTACTAATTATAAGATAAGTTAATATATAGAATTATTATAGATTTTAAGATTTATTATATGCTATCGGAGAGGAGTTATTTAACTAATAATAGTGCTATAAAGTATAGCTTAATTAACGTAATAATAAACGTAGTAATATATATGGCCTAATGCTTAATATTAATTAAGAAATTTATACTTAATAATAACTTTAATAAAGATAATAATAACGTTAATAATAATAAGTTATAATATATTACTAATATTAACTTTAATTTTATTTTATAAAAATATTAATAATTAAATAAATAAAAAATAAAATAATAAGAATAAAAAGTAATAAAGATATTATAAAAAGATTAAAGGTTAAATATTTAAAAATAATAATTAAATTATTTTAAAAATGAGTAAATTATATACTTTATAATATAACTATTTATTTAAATAAACTTTAAATATTAAATAAAATTATTCCTATAAAACTATAAATTATTACTTAATTTAATATATTAAAAATATTATATTAATCTTATAATTATTAATATTTTACTTTATTTTTTATAAAGATTATTTACTTAACCTTAAGGTAATAATTATAAAAGTTTACATTCTCTTTAATTATTTTAAAAGTAAAAGCTTTATTAACGTTATTACTTTATAAATTAAGCATTAATTAAAAAAGGTTAGATAAAAAGTCGTTTAAATTATTTAATTATTTATATTTATAACCTTTAACTAATTTATTATTATTATTTTTAAATTTATTAGATTAACTTAAATTATTACTTAGGTAAATAATTTTTTATTTATCTATAAAAATATATAGCTATTTTATGTTTTTTAAAATTAGCTTAACTTAATTTAATTTATTTCTTTTAAGTAAATAATAACGGAATAATATTATTAATAAAGGTAATATATTTTATAATAATCTTTACAATTTTATTAAATAATAACTTCACTTATATTAAAAATAAAAAATTTAAAGGTTAATTATTAAGGAATAAGAAGTTTATATTATTAAAGATAAATTAAGTAAAGTAAATAAAGAGGAATTTAAAATAAATATTAATTAATTAATAAATCTTTTAATTATGGAATAAAGTTATAAGCTTTTTATATTTATATTTATATTATAAAATATAATATACTAACTTAATATTATCATTATTTAATTTTAAAAATAAAATTAATTCTTTATTATTAAAGATCTTATATATATTAATATATAGAAATAATATATTAAATATATTATTAAACTTTAGGAATAAAGTTAAAGCGTAATAAATATTTAAATTATTTATTAAAAATTAAGGATTAGCTTTTTTAAGGATAATATATATTTAATTAGTTTTATAATAAGTATATATAATATAATAAAATTTATTATAATAGTAAATAAATTTAGGAATAATAATTAATAAAATAATAAAAGATATAAATAAAATAATAAGAAAGTTTCGTTAAAGCTTAAATACTTTATTATAAAGGAATATTTAATAATTAAAAGTTAAAATAATAAGGAAATAATTTATTAATATATAATTATTATATTTTAAAATTAAATATAAAATAATAAGATAATTTTATAATTAACTTTAAATATATAAAAGAAAAATGTTTTTCCTTAAAAGATATTATTAAAAAGGATTAAAATTGCTTATATATTAATAGTATATTATAATAATAAATAAGGTAATAATAATAATTATATCCATAATTATATGGTATTTTTATTACATTTAAAGCTACTATTTAATTATTTATAATAATTAATAATTTAAAGATTTTAAAGACTTTTATAATAATATATATAAGAACTTTTAGCGGTTAAGGCGGTAAGAGGCTTATTATTTAAAGACTTATTATTTAAAGGTTAAATATTATTTATAAATATATAATAAATATAATAAATTAAATTATAATTAACGCCTTTATAATCTAAGGTAAGAAATTTTAATAATGGAAAATATAAACCTAAATATTTAAAGTAAAATATTTAAATTAATAATAATGTTTAAATTAAATTTATAATAAATATAATTAAATCTTATATAAATTTTAAATATAATTAGAAAGATTTTTAAAGATATATTTTATATAAAATATATATGTAAATAAATATATATATATATAAATTAATAATATAAAATAATAAATTAATTTATTAAGGAATTTTAATAATTTACGTTAAAAATAAAATAATTATTTATAAAATATAATATTAATAGCTTTAATTTAATTAAAAATAAAGCGGTGAAAATATAACCTTTATTATATATATATTTTAAGCTTTATTTACGTTAATTTTAAATTATAATTTATATTTATTTTTATTTAATTATATATTCCTTTAAGTAACATTTAATTTATTTATATCTTATTACATTTAATTAAGATTATATTAAAGTTAATTTAGTTTTTTATAATATTATTTTACCTTATTATAAGGTATTTTATTTAATAATAATCTTAATATTTTTTCTTTAGCTTTATATTACCTTAAGTAATTTTTTAAGCTTAAATAAATATTTTTATATAATATAAGATTATTATAGCTAATAAATTATTATAAATATTATATAAATTAATCTTTATATAATTAATGTATTTTTTGTTTTAAAAAATTATTAAGGTTATATTTAATTAATAATATTTTTAATTTACGCGTTAATTATATAAGCTTAAGATTTATATGGTTATAAATTTTTATAATATAATTTTAGATATTAATGTTACTTATATTTAACCATATATAATAAATATAATTAATAATAATATGATTTTTGCTTAATTAAAATTTAATTTAATAATTATTTTATTATTTTATAAATTAAGTATATTTTTCTTAAAGAATATTATTATATATAATATAAAATACTATTTAATTAACCATTTTATCCTTATTAAAGATATCCTATTTAATTAAGCCCTTAAAATATTTCTATTTTAATATTAATTTAAATTTAAATTATTATAGCTAATATATTTCTTATTAATTATAAATAATTTACGATTTAACGCTTTATTATACTTTTTAATAATTACGTTTATTATTATTTAATCTTTTTATTTACTTAATTAATTCCTTACTTATAAGATTTTATAATATTATTACTTTATTATTATTTAATTATTATATTATTTAAATTAATTATAATTATCCTTAACTTATAAAAATTAGCTAAATAAAATTATGCTTAAGTTATTAAAAACGTTTTAATTTTATAATTTATATAAGTTTAAAACGGTTAAAAGCTTAATTAAGTTATAATAAAAAGATATTAATTTAATAATATATTTTATAATTAATCTACCATTTTATTTAACCCGTTACTTTTTAACTTTTTTAATATTTACTTTATTTATTTATATATTTATCCATAATTATAATATATCTGAATTATTTAAAAATATTAAATTAAACCTTATCATTTAAGCTTTAAAATAAAACTTATATTTTAACGTTATATATATTATAAGAATCTATAATATCCTTTAATTTATTTTATGCGATAAAATAAATAGCATATTATTTAAATATAATATTATTTATTTTTATTTAAAGCTAACTCTAATAAAAAAGAAAATAATTATCAAATATATTCTTAATTTAAATATGTAAGCATTTCCTTTTTAAGTTTAAAATATTAAAGAAATAACGAATATATTATTATATAAACGCAACGTGAGATACGTTAAGAAAAATTAAGCTTTTAACTTTATTAAATAATAATTAAAACTTAAAATATATTTTAATTAAAGAATTAATTATTAAAGAGTTTTATTTAAAAATTTAAATATATATTAAAAATGATTTAGCCTTATTTAAAATATAATTATAAAATATAATATATAAGAGAAGGATATTTATAACTTTAATAAGATTAGGTTTATAATAGGTATAATTATATTAATAGGAATGGTTATTATAAGCTTTAAAAAAAATTAAAGCTTAAGTAAAGCTAATAAAGCAATTAAAAATAGTTTATAATTATATAAGTTATTAATTCTTAAGGTTAAGTTATTCCTTTATAAATTATTATAATAGGGAAAAATTACCTTATATCCTAATATTATAATAGCAGATTTTTATTTAATTAGGTTATTTTAATCTTAAATAATAAATAAATAATAAATAAGATTATTATAAAATGGCTTAAATATTTTAATAAATATATTAGGACTTAAATAAAAGGTTTAAAACGTTTATTTATCTTAAATAATTATAAGAGTTATTATTTTTTAGATTTTAATTAATTTTATTATAATAATGATATTATTTCTCTTTATATGCTTCCTTATTTGTTTTATAAGCTTTAACCTTTTAATATAAGCATTTTTGCCATCCTAAAATATATATATAATATTAAAATTAAAGCTTTAATATAATGGTTTATAATATATATTATAAAGGAGGATTTCTTTATTACCTTTTATAATACATTGTTTATTACTTTTATAAAATATAATATTTAATTTAACTTTAAAGGCATTAATTTAATCTTATTAAATTTAAATTATATTATTTTATAATTTAATATAACATTAATAATTTAAATTCTTTTATTAAAGGATAATTTACCTAATATATCTTAGATTTTAAAAACATTAATTAACCTTAAAGATATAATTAAGTAATTTATTTATATTAAAAATAAAATTATTAATCATTAAGTTAACTTTTTAATATTAATTATAAAAGCCTTAGGCAAAATATTAAAGGCTATTTATAAATTAATATATTAAATAATAATTTTAATAGATTAAATATTTAAATTAAAAGAAATAAATTACCTATTTAATAAGCGTTATAGGATAAAAAATAAATGCTTATATAAAGGAGGATTTTTTATTTATAAGGAAGGTTAAGTTTTATAGGAGTAAAAAGAAAATATTAAGGCTATGAATATAATTAAAGATAAAGAAGGTAATTATTATAAAAGGGTAAAGGAAAGCGTAAAACATTATAAAGTATATAATAAAATAAGATATAATATAAGAATTTATTAAAAGGTTATAAAGATGTTTAATAAAAAGGATTAATTTAATTTTTAATTAATTTAAATGCATTATAATTATCTTTTTATTAATTAAAGTTGCGAGATAATAAAAAGGTGGTAGGTTAATTAAAATGGCGGGTTAATTATGGAATACGTTATATTTATAAATAATAAGTTAAATTAATTAATATTAATTTATAATATTTTCTATAAATATATATTAATGTTTATATAAATCTTAAAATTAGTAAAATAAAGCTTTTAATATTTGTTTATAAATTATATAAAGTTTAAACTAAATATAAAAAATATTATATTTTATTAATTTAGTTTAAATTATTTCCTTTTTTTATGTTATTATATAGCTTATAAATATTATTAACGATATATTTTATAAGTTATATTTTAAGTAATATTAAGCTTTATATACCTTTAAATTAATTTATAAATCTAATTTTTATTTAGAGTTTTAAGGATACTTATTACTTTATTATATTTCTTAAAGAAGTGGTTTAATTAATTTTGAATATATTATTATTTAATTAAATTTATTATCTTCTTTATTATATCATTTTTAAATTAGATTTAAATAATAAAGGAAATATTAATATTAAGCCTTTATATATTATATAATTATTTAAGGATTTCCTTATTATAAATATTTTAATGGTATATAAAATATTATATATATTTTATAAGTTTAAGTAAATAATTAATTAGTTTATAATAGCTTATTTCTTATTATTATAACTTATATTTAAAAGTTTATTAAGAAAGGTTAATTTTAAATTATTTCTTTCTTAAATATAAAATAATATTAGAATATAATATCCTTATTTAAAAAAGATTAAAGATCTTAACCTTAACCGTATTAATATTTTACTTTTTTTAATATAGATTTTACTTTATTAATTATCGTTAAAGCATTTATATAATAATATAGAAATTATATTTATTTTTAAGCTTTTAAACCATTTTTACTTAGGAAATTTTATTATTTAAATATTAATAAATGATTTAATCCTTATAAGGTTTAAGATTAACTCGGATTAATAATATATTAGCTTAAATAGTTAATTATAATTTATAAAGATTATTATTAAAAGAGAAATAAAGAATTAAATAAGAAATAATAATATAAAGATTAATGATTTTCTTTAATAATTATTTTATTTTAAGCCTTTATTTTATTTAATAAAGTTATTATATAAATATGGTTAGATTAATAATAGGTTTATTATATTAATATTATTAAGCTATATATATTATAATAAGAAATTTTCCCCTTTTAAAAGCTACTAATCTTTTTACGCTTTAAGCCATAATAAAATATTAACTTTTCTTAATAAAATCTTTTTATATATTATTAAAATATATTACGTTTAAATTTTATAATAATAACCGTTTACCCCTTAATATTTTAAGCTTTTAATAATATAAATGGCTTAATAAGCCATTTAATTTCTTCCTTAATTAAACTTTTTTTAATAAGATCTTTTATTATTAATCTTATTTTTATATATAGGAAATAGCGTTTTACTTTAAACGTTAAAAAAGATCTAAGCTTAATTAAGTATATAAAACTAATTATGGTTACTTTACTTAATAATTTATTAATTATTTTCCCTTAAATTATTTAAGCTTAATAATATAATTTAAAATTTATAAGATTAAATAAAAATATTTTATAATAAATATTAGAAATATATTATTATTATTACTTTATATATTTATTACTTTATAATGTTTATATAAATAAATTTAAGCTTTATTTTTTTTATTTTTCTTTCTTTAGTTAAATAAAAAACCTTTTTTAAAATTTCTTAACTATATTAATTCCTTAACTTTATTAAAAGTTAAATTAAGTGATTTAAAGAATTTAATTAACTTTACTTTTTATTTATTTTTTAAGGAATTAAGATAAGGTAATTTCTTTACTATATTATTATTCTTTAACCTTTTAATTATCTTATATAATATTTTTAATAAATATCTTAAGCTTAAGGAAAGATATATAAAATATTTTTATTATTTATTATTAAAGAATAGTATATATATCCGCTTTATTAAGAAATTATATAATTAATAAATCTTTTTTTAATATATTTATATATAATAAATTTTTAATATAAAGAAATTTTAAATTATATTTAATTATTATAAAAAGCTTATTAAAACATTTATATTTAAAATAAATTAAAAATTAAATATAAAATCTTAAACTTATAATAAATAATATAAAGGAAATAAATTAGATTATAAGTATAATGCTTATTTAATATTATTAAAGAAATCTTTACTTTAGCATATATTAAAACTTATTATTAAAATAAATAAAACGTTAATATTAATATTTATTATTAATTTTCTTAATTATAATTAAGGAAGAAATTATTATTATAATTTTAAAGAAGGCTTAATTTTAATATAAAGATTTATTTATTTTATAAATTTAATATAAAGATTTATTATATAAGCTAATTACTTTTTATCTTTAATAATAATTAATATATATACTTTTTTTAATTTAATATTATGAATAAGTTATAGAATAAAAGTTTTATTATAACTATTTTAATATGGTATATAATTTTTTCATTAGTTAATTTAAGTTAATAAGATTTAACTATTAAAATATATTCTTTAATTATTTATATAAAATATTAATAAATTTTACTTAATTTATATTAATCCTTTATATTTTTTATTAAAATATATATAATTAATAATATTAATATTAAGAGGTGTTATATATTAAGGTAATTCTTATAAAGGTAATAAATTAAGTTAAAGTTATGCTTAATAAAAATTATTAAAAATATATATAATATTAATTCCAATTTTATATATATAATATTAAATTAAGAATAAGGTAAAAGAAATTAAGGCTTTTCTTTTATTTCCTTACAATCTTTATAATAATTAATCTTAACCCTTTATTAAATTTCTATATTAATTACTTAAATTTTACTTAATATTTAGTTTATATTAAAGATTTTAATTATAAGGATTAATTTATTATTATCTTATCTTTTATTTTTGGTTATTATAATTCTAATATTCTTTTATAGCTTTATATTAAATCTTCTTTTTTTCTTTACCTTCTTCTATATTTATTTAAAAATGGTTTATTAAGATGTATATAAGGAAAATAACGAATAAACATTACTTAATATATATAAAGATAGGGATAATTTATTTTATAAAAGAATTATTTAGTTTAATGATAAAATTAATTAAGTTATTTATACCTTTTATTACCTCCTTTTTTATATAATTATTATTAATAAATAGAAAGAGAAATATAATAAAGTAATAAACTTATAGCTTTTATAAGGCTCTTTAAAACATTCCTAAAAACTTTATTAACCTTTTCTTATACTTATACTTATTATATATTATGGTATAAGCCTTATATTTTATATAAGTTATAATAAGTTTTAATATATATAGCCTTTTATTAATTTTATTTAAAGCATTAAAATTAAATATATATTATTATTTATATTTAATAATATTTTATTAGTTAATATTAATATTATTATATATGGTATATTAATTAGTTATAAAGATATAAAAAGGATAAATATTTAATATTAAATGGTAAAGAAGTTATATTATATTTAAGATAATATAATAATTAAGTTATAAATTTATATATATTTTTACTAATATTATATTAATAAAAAAGAAGTTAAAATTATATTAATATTAATAATTAAGCTTAAGCAATATAAATTTAATAAAGATTTATTTTAAGGATTATTAAAGTTACTATCCCTTATATAATAAAGTAAATCTTTTATTCTTTATAAAATTAACTTATAAAAGATATTATTTTAAAATATAAGCTTAATAAGTTAATAATTTATTTAGAAGTTAACTTTAATATAAAGTTTATCTTTTATTTAAAAGTAATTTAAATATTTAAGATTAAGATAATATAGTTAAAGGATTATTAAAACTTAATAGTAGGCTCCTTATTTAATAAGGATATAATGCTTTAAAAACTCTTTAAAAATATTATTAAATATAGGATATATAACGCTTACGTAATTATATATTAAAAATAAATAACTCCTTTAATTAAGAAATTTAAAATAAAGCTTATTTTAATATTAGATATATTAAGGAAGTTATAGGATTAAGAAGGAAATAATAAATATTTATTTATTAATAAAAATAAGAAAAAATATTTAAAACAAATTTATTTAAAATATAGTTTATAATTACCTTATTTTATAATATTAAATAAGATTTAAAATAAGTATAAAAATGGTAAATTCCTTAATAATAAGGCGTAAGTAAAGCTTATATAAGATTTATTTAAGATAAACTTATTTTTATTGTTTATAGCTATTTTAATTATATTAATATATAAATAAATAAAGGAATTAACTAATAATAAATTTCTTAATAATAATAAATAAGGATATATTATATAAAGCTAACTTAAAGAAATACTTATTATATATTTTCCTAATAAAAATAAATTAATAATAAAAAGTGCTAAAAAATTAAATAATAATGTAATTAATACGTTATAAGGTTATAATTAAATTAATAATAAAACGATAAGTATTATTAATACCTTTTATTTTCTTTTTAATTACTCTTTTATAATTTAATATAGGTATTAATATTTTATAAAAAAATATTAATCTTAGTATATATACTTTATTAAAAAAGGTTATTAACTTTACTTTTAATTTGGATAAATTTCTTAATATTAAAACCATTATTATAAAAAAAGATAAGTTTTCCTCTCTTATAAGTTTAAATATTTAAAAAATAACCATTCCGTAATACTAATATAAAAAAGGGAATAAGTTATAATTATTAAAAAAAAGATAACTTTTATTAATATATAAAGTTAATAAAGTAAGAAAATAATTTTACTACCTTTTCTAATAGTTAAAATTAAGTTAAGAAAAATAAAGAGAATATGTAAGGATAAGGTTTTATTATTTCATTTAAAGTTAAAAAAAAGGAAAAGGAAGAAAAGAAGGAAGAGAAAGAAGATAAGGAAAAGGAAAAAGAAAAGGAAAATAAAGAAAAGAAGGAAAAGAAGGAAAAGAAAAAGAAAGAAAAAAAGGAAAAAGAAAAGGAAAATAATATTATTATTATTTCTTTTATAGGATAATATAATATCCCTTTATAAATATATAAATAGTTAAGTATATTAAAAGATTTTATAAATAAATCGCTTTTATATATTAACATTATAAATCTTTTAATATTTACTTTAATACTTAATAATAATAATACTTAAATAATATTAAATAAATTATTTTATATATTACCTTCTTTTAAAAGCTTATTATTACCTAATATATTTAAGAAGTAAAAGGTTAATTAATTATTAATTAAGTTAATAATTAAGAATAATTTTATAACTTATTAAAAAACCTAAAGTTTATAAATAACTAATATAATTATTTATAAAGATTCTTATATTAACTTATAATAAGGATAAAAGGTTATAACATTTAAATCCTTAAAAATAATATTAAATTATATATATTATATTTATTAGCGATTATTATAAATAAGAGTTAATTTAATAAGCTTTATATAATATAAATTATTTTATTATCTTTATTTTCTTAAACATATGCCAAAATTTAATTTAATAAGCTTTTTCCCTATATTATTTATCGCTTATTAAAACATTATAATTATTATTAATAAAGAATATAGTAATAAGTTATATAAGAATAAAAAAAGCCTTAGTTATTTAAGCTATTAAAAAATTATTAACTTTAAGCTTTATAATTATTTAACATTATAAATAGTTTTAATAAATTAATAATAAAAACGGTAATAATTAAGATAAAATGTTAAGGTAATAATTTTTATTAAATTTAATTTTTTAATTAAATCCATTATTTTAATAATATTTTATAATTAAAAAGGTTAAATATTTTATATATACGCAATTATATAAGCGCTTTATAAGTTAAAATAATTTATACTTATTATAGGAATAACTTTATAATTTAAATATAATTATTAAATATTAAATAATGTTACTTATTAATTTTATTATTGCTTTATATTATTTTTAATTTATATTAAACTTTAAATATTACTTATTTTTTTTCCTTTTTACTTTATATTTTTTTCATATTTTTTAATAAGTAATATTAAATATATAATATAGTTTTCCTTTTTTATATTATATAATAAGTAAAATTAAAAAGCGAGGTTATTTCTTTAAAGTTAAATAACCTTATTAATTTAAGTTATATAAAAATATAATTTAAATTATTAAATAAATATTTTAAATATATATAAAATAAGCTTAATTATATTATTATATAATATATATAGCTTAAATTATTTAGGATTAAAAATAGGAAATTCTTAAAAAAGCTTATATAATATCCTTCCTTATAATCTTTTAATATATTTAAATCTTAAATAAGGCTTAAAATCATTAAAAAAGGCCTTACTTAAGAGTTTTAAAAGCTTTAAAAATTAAAGGTTACTAAAAGGAATATTATATAAGTATTTTTTTAAACCTCCTTATTTAAATCGTAAATAATTTAAATTATATATATTATAAAGTAATATAATTTAACTTATTTTATTTATAATTAAAATATTTATTTATAATATTAATTATATTAAATTTAATTAAGACTTTATTATAAAATAATTAATTAAAGTTATAAAGCTTTAAAAGCGGTAAGTAACCTTATATACTATATAATGTAAAAAAGGAAAATTATATTATATATTTAATATTACTCTTTTTAATTATTTTTTAATATTATTAATAATCTTTTTATTTAATAAAAACCTTTACTTTATATTAACTTTAACTTTAAAACTAATATATAAATATTTATTAAAGTAATTTTCATAATGAAAAATATATATATTTTATATATAAAATAAATATAAAAGTAAATATTTTAATTTAATTATGTATAAGATAAATTATTTATATAAATATATAAATAATTGTTAAAAATAAAAGAATATATTATTTAATATTTCATAAAAAGTTAGTTATAATTTAAGTTAAAACGCCTTATTATATATTATATATTTAGCTTTAAAGTAAAGATAATAACATTATTAACGTTAATTAAATATATAGCTTAAGAATATTTAAATTAATTATTTAAAAAAAAGTAATAATATTATCTTTTAAATAATATTAATATAAATATATATATAAAGATAAAAAGGAGTAAATTAAAGAAAATAAAACCTAATAAAAACGCGATCTTACTTTAGCTTAAATTTAGGTTATTAAGTCTTATAACCTTATAACTATTTATTAATTTATACGTTATAATTTTTATTATTATCCCTTACTTATTTTCTTTATAATTTTTCTACTTTATCTTTCTTAGGTTTTATTATTTTTCATTATTATTTATAATATTATCTTATTTTTCTTTTTCTTAAATATTACTCCTTTTTTCTCTCTTTATTAATAATTTTAATCTTAATTATTACTAATTTAATATATATAATATTTTAATATATTATAATAATATTAATTTTAAATAACCTTTTAAAGGATAAAAATATTATACCCCTTATTAACCTTCTTTTAATATATTATCCTAATAAACTTAATATTTTTTATTTAAATATTTTTAAAAAATATATTAATATTTTATTAACCTTTTTTATTATAAATAATAGAAATATCTTATATTTTATAATTTATTATATTTATTATATTGTCGTTAAGAATTATTAAAATAATTATAAAGGTATAAATCTTAATAATAATTAGTTTAAATATATATATTTATTTATAACTTATATGTTTATTAATTACCTTAATTATAAACCTTTTAAATTTAAGAATAACATTATTAATATTAATATAATATTTAAATTATATTTTTATATATTAAAAAACGTTTCTTATAAGCTTTAAACCTATAAATTATTTTATTTTATTATTTTATTATTTTCTTAATAATATTAGTATTAATAAGTAACCCTAAACTAAAATATCTCATTACTTTATGCTTTAAATATTAGGTTTTTTTATTAATAATTAAAGAAATGTTAAAATTATAATAAAACCTTTTTATATTTAATTATAACCTATTTAATGCAAATAATATAAATATTTATAAGCTTATTAACCACTTAAATGGCTTAAAATCTACTTATATAATTCTAATAGCATATAAAAAGTAATTTAATTAATATAATATAACTATATTAATAATAACGTTAATAAATAAGCTTTTAGATTTTTTAAATAACGTATTTTTATTATGTGTAAATATTTATACTTTAGTTAATATTTCTATATTTATTTTAATATTAAAACCTATTTATAATAATTTTAATATATACTTATTTATATATATAATAATTTAATTAGTAAATAATATAATTTAGGGTATATAAAAGTTAATATATAAGTTTTATAATTATTATTTTCGCTTAATTTATTAGGTTTATTATAAGTATTTATTTATTTATTTCGCTTAGATTATTTTTTATATTATATATATATCGTTTTTTTAAGATTTTTAATTAAAGAAAAATAATTATTAGAATTTTTATTTATTCCTTATTATTAATAATGGTATAATTAAAGAAAGAAAGTATATAAGAAGTCTTAACTTTTCTTAACCATAAATTAAATATATTAATAAATTTAAGATATTAAAATCCTTAATAAGTAATAAATAATTACGGCTAAATAATAATTAAAATAATAATAATAATATAAATCATAATTATTATTAATCTTAATTATAAATAAAAATATTAAAGAAATATTCCGATTTAATTTCTAATAACTTTAATAAAGAATTAAATAATAAATATAAATTATATATTAAGTTTATAAATTAATAATTTCCTTTAATTATTAATTATTTTATTAAAGATTTAAATAATAATAAATTTAAATTTTAAGCGAATTATTTAATAAAATTATAGCCTTTAATTGTTAATTATTTTATTAAGGGATTAAATAATAAATTTAAGTTAATAATAAAATATTTAAGAAGATATAAAAAGTTAAAAAGAGTTTTCAACTTAATATTTAAGGATAATAATAATAATAATAACAAAATAAGTAAGGAATAATAAAATAGTTTACTTAAATATCCTTAATACTTTAATTATTTAGGTATTAATTATAAGATTAAGCGGATAAAGAATATGCCGCTTTTTTATTCTTTTACTTTAAATAATAAGGGAAATTTTTAAGATTTAATTATATTTTTTAATAGTAGTAAAAGTAATAAAATAAATATAAATAATAAAATAAGTAAAAATAATAAAAGTAACATAAATATAAAAGGTAATAAAGATATAGCTAATAAAAGTATTAAGATTTTACTTATAATTATATTTAAGGATTTTAAAAATAGCTTAAATATTATGGATTTTACTTTTATTATATAAGATAGTTAATTATATAGAGTTTCTTTAATGGTTTATATATAAGGCTTATAAATATTTTATTAATTAAGGGATTTTATAATTCTTTAATAATATTATTTTTATATTACTTTTATTAATATAAATATTATTAATTTAATGATTAAAAGATTTAATATTTATGATTAATAATTTAATATAATATAAATATGTGATTAATTATCTTCTTTATATTATAAAAGGATTAATAAATTAATTAAATAATAAAACGGAAAAGTTTATAATTTTATTTAATTTTAAATTTAATATAAGTATATAATAAATAATTTAAGTATTATTTTTAAAATTTAATATAATAGATAATAAATTTAAATTAGCTATATTTATTTATTTAATATTTATTAATAACCTTTATATTAACGTTAAGGATAAAGTTAAATATTTATTACTTTATATATTTTAAAAGTTAATATTAATTAAGGTAATGGTAAAATATTTCCTAATATCTTATAATTATATTATAGGGTCGTTACGAAGGAAATTTATAAAGGTTATTTAAAAATATTATAAGATATTTTATAACTTTATAATATCTTTGGTTATTAAGTTAGCTATTTTTAAATTTAAAAGTTATTATAATAATTATATTAAAAAAATACCTATTTACTTAAAATATTGATATATTTTATTAAAAGAGAAATAATAAGAGAAGGGATAAGTATAGAAATATTAAGAGGTAAATTAATTAATAATATATTTATTAATCTTAATTTAAATTAAAAAAATATCACTTATAAATTTAATTTTTAAATTTATTATTTATTATTATTAAGAAAGATGGTTAAGGTAAGAATATATTTAATATTTGGTTTAATAAAAAAGGCGTTTTTAATTATTTATAAAGGTCGCTTAGAAAGGCGTTTTATTATATATATTATTTATTATTAAGAAAATATTAAATTAAGAAATAAAAAGGATTAATTTTAAAAAAAAATATAAAAAGTTTTAATTTATCTTAGGAATTTAATAACGTTCTTTAAAATAATAATTTATTAATTAAAGTAATAGTTATATTAATAAAATTTCTAACCTTATTTTATTATTATTTACGCCATTTATATTATTTATATTATTTATATTATTCATATTATTAATAATATTAATTAATATATATTTATACTATTTACATATAATTTATATTTTTATTTATTTCTTTTAATCTTTTCTTATATATTTATTTTACGTTAGGTTTTATAAAAATAAATATTATTATAAGTTTTAAGTAAGGTAAATATTTAATTTAATTAAAGGAATATAATATATAATTAAATTAATTAAATATATAAATAAGTTATTAAGCTTAAAATTATTTAGCGAAATAAATAATGATATATTATTTTAAGGGTTTCGTTAATATTTTAAGGGCTTAAGCTTAAATTAAAGCTAATTATAAAAAAAAAGGAGCATAATTAAGTAATAAATAAAAATAGGAAAATAATTTTTAAGACATTTTATTAATAATAATTAAAAGAATAATTAAATAAATACTTAATTATTAAAGCGTAGCTTAAAATTATAGCTTAAACAAAGTATATTCTTTTAACTACCTTATTTCTTTAACTATTTCATTTCTTTTTAAATATATTATATTATTAATTTTATTAATTTTTATAATAAATTTATATATAAATTTAAATCATTTTAATATATTTTCTTTTCTTTATTTTAACGTCATTTATTTTATAATAATAAATAAATAAAATAAGGTTAATTAATTTATTAATTTTTTATTTAAATTATAATTAAGAAATATTTTATTATATATTTAATAAAATATATTTTAATTATATATTAGTATTTAATAATTAGCTTTATATTAATATAAGTT